>ML664216.1:91418-144924 GCA_007570785.1 Antilocapra americana
AGAGCTGTCCACACCACACAGAGCTGTCTACACCACACAGAGCTGTCTACACCACACTGAGCTGTCTACACCACACAGAGCTGTCTACACCACACCGAGCTGTCTACAGCACACAGAGCTGTCTACACCACACTGAGCTGTCTACACCACACAGAGTCTACACCACACTGAGCTGTCTACACCACACAGAGCTGTCTACACTGCACTGAGCTGTCTACAGCACACAGAGCTGTCTACACCACACCGAGCTGTCTACAGCACACAGAGCTGTCCACACCACACCGAGATGTCCACACCAAACCAATGTGTTCAGGTTGACTGTGGAAGCAGGGCTCTCCTGCCCCATTTTTCCCTCTCATGAAATGAAGGCTCTTAGCCTTCCTGGATGAATGCTCTCATTTTGCAGGTTATTCCAGCTGTTCTGCGGCTGTGGGCCCACAGACGGGGGCAGGGGTGCTAGGAAAAGGGCTGAGAGTGCTGTCCCTGCGAACGTTGGGCTCTTTGCGCAGTCCACTGGGGAAAAGGGTGACCATATTTCATCATACAGGACACACGGAGAAAATACACTGCCCAGTGGTATGGAGTCAAGCCAGATTTAAAAAATCAATTTATTATTTCAGCTGTTCCTGAACAACATGTTGCTGTCCCCAGGCCTAGGATGTGCCGAGAAGCAGCAGTGCACTCCATAAACAATCTGGCAGGAAAGTGATTTGCAAAGTGAGTCCTCCCCTCTCGCTCCCCTGGCAAATGCCTAGGCAGAGGAGCTGGGCGAGGTGGTGAGTGCGGGGGCGTGGAGCGGACCTCTGACCAGGCTACTCTTCCTGTGCCTATTTTATCTTTGTGTGTGTTAGCCTCTCAGTCGTGTCCGACTCTATGACCCCATGGGCTGGGGTGCACCAGGCTCCTCTGTCCACGGGATTCTTCAGGCAAGAATACTGGGTGGGTAGCCATTCCCTTCTCCAGGGGATCTTCCCAACCCAGGGATCGGATCTGGGTCTCCTGCACTGCAGGTGGATCCTTCACCGTCTGAGCCCCCAGGGAAGCCCTGTGCACACCAGCTTTTTCATGTTTGTAACAAACCAGTTTCACCCTCATGGGGGTGGGGATGTCTGAGCAATCAGGATGCTTCAGGTGCTAAGAGGCGCACAGCGTGGTTCAGTGCGGCCAGGAAGACACGGTCGTGTCAGATCCTTTGTATCTGAGATCAGTGTCAGCCATCAGGAAGTTCCTGGCTGAACCATGGGAGCTGAGACCAGCACTTGCCTCTCTAGTAAGGTCCATCTCTTCCTGGAACTGACAGGGTCCCCTTCCAGCCCTCGTGAAGGTAGAACACCTCCCTCCCTCCGCCCAGGACAAGGCAGACCAAGTTCTGAATCCAGGACAAGAGTACCAACCACCCAAACCTTGAGATCTGGAAGGATTCCAGGACTCCCCCACCTCCACCACTGCTGAAGAAAGCCTTTCCCAGTGTCCACTGATGCCCAATCTTCTACCCCCAGGATCTGCTCTTTGTCATAACTCAGAGCTTCCGTTGTGCCCTTTAGAGTCAAGCCAGCACTTGGTTCCTCTGGGCTGGTTCCATCTTCACTGAGCAAATGCAGGCTCGCTCCCAACCCCAGGGCGGCCGAGGAGGCCCATGTGGTCGGAGTCAGTGTGAGTACCCTTGCGAAGGACGTAAACGGCGAGCTGAGGGTGCCGCACCCAAGGGTGGTCGAGGGTCGGCCCCAGGGCCCAGGTGCCCCAGAAGGTCAGCCCCACTTCCTCTGAGCTGCTTGTCTCTGGTCTTCCCCGCCTCCGCCCATTTCACCTGGAAATGAGCCCCATCACTTCCTGCCCTTCTCTCATGCTCCATGGACTGGTGGTCAGTATGGGGGCATCTCTGAGCCTTCCCTTACAAGCAGCTGCACAGTAGAGAAGTCCTCGGTGCCTCCTTCTGCTCTTCTGAGATGCAGGTAGGAAGCCTGATGGTGGGTCATGGCAGGTTCCTGACACCTGGGTGCCTCCCGGGGCTGGAGCTGGGGCCGCTGGGAGGCCAGGCACCCAACACCCGGCTGGGTGCACCTGGGCTGAGCAGGAGTGACCGCTGCTCTTTTGTGCCTTCTGCTCATCTTTGCAGCTTTCCTGGCTTCTACTCTAAAATCCTCCAGTTGCTATGGAAATAAAGGGCTCCTCGGGGCTCCCTTAAGGTGACCCATGAGGGGCACTGATATCCATCAGGGCTGGAGGCATAACCCAGCACAGGCGGCCAAAGCACCACAGACGCTGCCTCCTCTCCTATGTGGCAGAGACTCAGCCGCTTCGGGCTGTGAGCCCAGGTGTGAGTACCACACTTCCCTAACTCACCAGTGAGCTTTGAAATCATGAGCCTGGCCTCACGATGATGCAGCTCTGGAGAAACGTCCGTCTCCACATGCATCTTCTCAGGTTCCTCGGGGCCCTCAGTGCCTCTCGATTGAGACCCCATCAGACCCACCTCCGTGGCCTTACATGCTCTCCCTCCTGGACTCTGCCCCCAGGGATGCACCTCTGCTCTCCATCCTCTGTGCTCTTGGGGGACCCAGGCCTGTGGCTCCTCACATCCCCAT
The DNA here is from genome assembly GCA_007570785.1 of Antilocapra americana. Lineage (NCBI taxonomy): Eukaryota > Metazoa > Chordata > Mammalia > Artiodactyla > Antilocapridae > Antilocapra > Antilocapra americana. The sequence goes on from ML664216.1 coordinate 94,004, forward strand.
CCTGAGACCCCAGGGCTGGCTGAGTGACCCCAGAGTGGCTTCTGAGGGCTGGTCCAGGCCAGGCTCACCTTCCATGAGCCCAGGCACCTGGAGCCAGGATTACCCTGGGTGCTTGCCACACGCCGAGGTTTGGCAAGTTGGCGTTTGTCTCCCAAACAGGCTCCTAGGGGCAGAGAGCATGTGCTCCCCTGACACGTGAGCTGCCCGGCCTCCCCGGGGCCCTGGCTCCATTTCCTGCCAAGTCCCTGGGTTCTTCCAGCCCTTCCTGCAGAGACCCTGGCCTTACAGGCGTCAAGGGCTCTCAGGGCACAGGAGCCAGGGTGGGCCTGTCAGACCCCCCTGGGGGTCTGACATCTCTGCACACTGCTCAGGCATGACGAGATGTGGGCCTCCTCCCCGAACTTCCACCCCCACAGGGGCCTGTGCATCGTGGTCTTATTCACTCTTTCACTTGTGGTGAGGGGAAGGCGGCCCTTTCAGCTCTGGGGACCCCCTTGCCTTGAACTTCACGAGCAATGTTAAGAACCAGGTACATCCACTTCCGTGGCCTGTGACCTCCCGGTGAGGAAGGCCCCTGTCTCTCAGAGCAGGGCGCACGGGGCACGGCCAGCAAAGCCCCAGCTGGCTCTCCCGGGCGGTCACCCTGCCCACAGGGAGCGGCAGCCTCTCCCCAAGAGGATACAAGCCCACCGTATGTGGTCTTCTATGATGACATGCACAGCAAACAGCTGGGTACTAGACAAAGATGCGAAGTGTGTGTGTGTGTGTGTGCGCGCACGCACACACACGCATGCACACGTGTACACGTGCCTGTGGAGAACGAGGTAGCATGTGCACCGAAATACGGACCCTTGGGGAGGGTTCCTCATCTTTTATAGTCTTCGGTATATTTAAGACTGACGTTTGCATAAGATGCATAAATTGTTTTTGAAATCAGAAAAAAAAAAAAAGCCGCCAACGCACCCACGGCGTGAAAGCATCAGAGACGGCCAGGCCGGTGTGGCTGGAGATGCTCCTCGCTGCCCGTCTGTGTGTCCCTCTGCACGGCCACGTCTGTCCACTCCTGTCCACTCCCAAAGACCGCCGTGGAGAAAGGACACTGATTTGCTGTCTCTGCCGACCCCTGGCTGATCCCAGATCATCCAGGAGCCTAAGGGGCAGAGGATGCTGCCAACTGTAGGAAGAGAAGGACACTCAGCCCACCTCATCCAAGGTGGAGGTCTGGATGTGTCCCCGGTGTGTGCTAACGAGAGTACTCCAGCAGGGTAAGGGAGGGCTGTCCGGAGCCCCGGGGCCTGCTGAGCAGCCGGCAAAGGCAGGACGAGCCCACCGACCGCCCTCGGAGCTCGCCGCTCAGCCCCGCTTGTGCTGCTGCTCTGCCGCCCCTCAGCCACCTGAGCCTGGCGCCCTGCAGGGTTCTCGTCCTCCCCCTCCCTTTAGGCCAGAGCTGAAATCAGGCGTACCTGGGAGCACAGTTCTGTGGACCCATGAGCTGCATCTGAAGACAAATAAGGGGTGTTTAAGTTGCCCACTAACCCCTGCATTCACGCAGAGAATGGACAATTGACCAAACGCTGAACCAATAAGGATCAGGAGGCTGGTGGGCGAAGGGCTCGCCTGGGCGAGGCTCCCTCTGGGAGCAGGATGGGTTGATTCCAGGGCCGGCATTGGGATCACCTCGTCCACAGCCCTGGCCACGTGAAGAGCAGTGAACTCAGAGTCTTGATCCAGACCAGCACTTGGGGACCCCGCATCTGTTGACGCTTCTGCAGGCCCCCTCTGTCTGGAGACGCCCCCTCCCGGGTGAGGCTCTGAGCCAGTCACACCCAGAGCAAGCTTCTTACCAGCAGGAAAGCTGGTAAGCAACCTCCCTCTGGCTGACGCGTGATGTTGGAGAGTCCTTTGTATGAGGTCGCGGACACAGGCTGCCACGTTGCAAAAGCGAACGACTGCCCTTCTGTGGTCTCCGGGGGACGCTGGGCCCCCAGTGAGCTGGGCAGGACGCAGAGGGCTCAGAGCAGGCCTGCTGGCCCTCCAGAGGTGGCCTTCTGGGCCCGAATCCCAGTCTCCCCTACGTTTCCTCTGGCCCTCCCTCCTCCCCTCTCTGCTCTCCTCCCAAGACAGATCTCACCAATAGGAATGCTGGCCCCTCAGACGTTGCGGGAACGCCCTTTACAATGACAAGCTGTGCATCCAGACGCCAGCTTCCCAGCCTCTCTCAGGTTTAATTAAAAGCATTTGTAAACAAGCTGGTGACTGTCATAAAAGTCACATCCGCAAAACAATGAGAACAGAGCAACCTGCTCAGCATGTAACCGAGAGTGAGTTTTCTGAACTTTCCAGACAGGATTGGGATGGGGGGTTCACGGAAGACTGTAGGCTGCACTAGCCCCTGAGCATGCAAATATTCGCCTCTGTATGCAGAAGGCGTGGTGGGAGGCAGTTCTCAAGGCTGTGTCTGTCGGCATCTAGTCAGGGCCTGGTGCCAACAGATACAGAAGCCAAGTAATTCCGGACACATTCACACAACAAATTCCAGCCGGCCACCTGGCTTTGGGAGACAGCTTTATGTCGTTTCACTGGTTTACAAACAGGCCGGCAACAAAGCTCCTGGTTTCTGGGCCACACGGAGTGAGGCCAGCTCGTTATCCTGCTCTGCCAGCGAGGTACCCAGGTCTGCTAGCTCACTCAGGCCTGTGGACATTAAGCAACGGTCAGCTTTAAAGGCTTTGCCAATCGTGAGAAGCTTCCAGAGTCACTTCCTTTTGATGAAAGGAGGAAAATTTGCAGAAAAAAAAAATCAAAAACTCTTTAAGGAGAAAAAAACAATCTTAATAGACGAGGAGTAACCCACACCAGCAGTGACAGTGATGCTGGAGAGAACGTCTTTAGACACAGCCCTTGATCAAGGCTGTCCACTCAAGTGAAGGTGAAAGTCACTCAGTCGTGTCCGATTCTTTGCGACCCCTTGGATTATACAGTCCGTGGAAATCTCCAGGCCAGAATACTGGAGTGGGTAGCCTTTCCCTTCTCCAGGGGATCTTTCCAACCCAGAGATCAAACCCAGGTCTCCTGCATTGCAGGCAGATTCTTTACCAGCTGAGCAACAAGGGAAGCCCAAGAATACTGGAGTGGGTAGCCTATTCCTTCTCCAGGGAATCTTCCCGACCTTGGGATCGAACCAAGGTCTCCTGCATTGCAGGCAGGTTCTTTACCAGCTGAGGTCTAAAAGTGGAAGAGTGTGTCCCGGTGCCCATGAGAGCCGCCTGGTGGACCGGCAAGCTTGGTCTGAAAAGATCTGAGACGGGATAGAAGGGCCATTCCCTTGAGATCTACAGAGAGGCTAAATCCCAGGACTTTCAAGTCCTTGGGAAATGGCAGCAGGGCCGTAAACACCGAATGCTTCTCTTCTCCAGGGGCCTGTCGTCCAGTACGCCCTGAGCGGGGAGGACTGCACGCTGGCGGGTGGGGAGGCCTGGGTAGGGGCCAGGGGATCGCCCCTGGGGGATGGATCCAGCTGTGCAGGTTAGAGCTGGTTCGAGCCCTTTTCAGCAAAATATCCTTTCCCTAGATGTGTGTTTAGATGAACTACTGTACCATCCCATCGACGTGAATTTGAGCACGCTCCAGGAGATGGTGAAGGACAAGGAAGCCTGGCGCGCTGCAGTCCACGGGGTTGTGACCGAACAGCAGCGAATCGTATGACTGTGCTTTGTGTGTGTTCATGCGCCGCTGTGGACGTGTGCAGATGTGTGGCCTGCGTGCACACACACCTCTGCAGGCACACCTTGCTTGACTGCACTTGAGATGACCGCGCGTATGGTTTGTTTTTAACAAAACACAAAAACGGGATTGCAACAACCCCATGTTCAGAGAGAGTGTCGGCACCGTTTTCCCCAAAGCGCTGCTGGCTTCCCGTCTGTGTCACCTCTGGTAATTCTCGCATTACCTCAAGCTTTTCACTATTGTCATGTGTGTTGTGGAGGCCTGTGGTCAGTGATCTTTGACGTGACTACTGCCGCTCAGATGTGGAAAGCTTGGATGATGGTTAGTGTTTTTAGCAGTAAAGTAGATTTAATTACGGTATAAACATTTTTAGACATAATGCTATTGCACACTGAATAGGCTACAGTATAGGGGCAAAAAAATACTTTTATACACACTGGGAAGCCAAAAAAACGTATGTGTGTGATTTGATTTATTGTGACATTAACTTTACTGGAGACAACCCCACAATACCTCTGAGGCTTGCCCAGGCAGCAACGTATAGTTCTTGGGTTGCCAAAGTTCATTTGGGTTTTTCCATAATATTAACGGAAACTTGAACAAACTTTGCAACCCAGTATATATGCATAGCTGTGTACATAATGAGCATTGGCTTTTTCCGATGCATAGAGAGACCAGCAATGTGGCGACTGTCTCTCTCTCTCTCTCTCACACACACACACACACACGCGCGCGCACACACGTCCAGCAGCGAAGCTGGAGAGGGTCCGCAGCACAGTTCAGTCTTGACTTCAACTCACAGGGCCCATCTCCTCGTCTCAGTTGATGAGTTCACTGGGCCGTGTGTCCACGTGTGACTGCGAAGCACAGAAGGGCTGGGCGAGGTAACCCCCAGTCGTCAGCAGACGCGTGAAGAGACAACAGGCAGTGCGTGTGACGCCCTTCCCTCGATCCTGCGTTGGCTTTCTTTTTCAAGTGACGAGTATATCCACTTTGTTTTTAGCTAGTTACGGCTCTGCTGGGTCTTCGCTGTGCCCCCGGGCTCTTCATTGCTGCATGTGGGTAGTTGTGGTGGTGCTTAGTTACTCCCCTGCATGTGGGGTCAGGGACCGAACCTGTGTCCCCCACAACGGGAGGAGGATTCTTAACCACTGGAGCACCAGGGAAGTCCCTGTAGTTTCTTTCTTTTTAATGACACTGATGGCTCTTGGGGAGGAGGGCACTTTATGCTTAAACGGGAAGCCTGAGCTGTCCTATGTTTAGTATTTTCATTGGTCAAAAAAAAAAAAACTAATAAAAGCCCCTACCCTGGCTCTGCCCATCTCTGTGACATGATCCTGCAACGGTCCAGCTGATGGTTGCAAAGACTGATGTTTGTTCAAATGATCCAAGTCAACAGCTTTATAATTGTGTCCACGCTATTCCTGGATTTAATGGCTTTGTAAATAGGGGGCATTCACCAAATTATTCTCCAGGGTCAGGGAGGGTCTTTCCTATTAAGCACAACTGAGTTAGAAACTCATTTGCAGAAGTTGGACAGGGAGCTATGTGTGCATCACAAAACTCCAGAAGGTGTTTCTTGTCCAATTTGCTAGTACTAGAAAATACATTTTATTCCTTCTAAATGCAAATTAATCCAGGCTGTCACTTAAATTTAAAGACTGTTCCAGCTCATCAGAAATTAGTCTGACGCTCCACACCAGCTTGGCCAGCCTGGGCAGCAGGTCCTGTCCGCACCACCCTGCAGGCAGAGACTCCAGGACCAGCATCAGCTGCTGCCCCTGAGCTGCCAGCCCCCGGAGACCCCACCGGCAGGAGAGAGCCTCTGCATTCCCACTCCACACGTGTCCATGATGGCCAGGAGAGGCTTCTGCCCAGCTGTCTTTCCTAGAGACTCAGGCTTCGAGAGGCACGTGCGTCCTATTTCCAGATTATCCAGAAGGAACAAGGGGACAGGACACATTGGCCCTGGACTCTGGCCTTTCCACCCAGAGTGACAGGTGTCGCTTCTCCCATCACCTTGGTCAAAGCAAGGTCAAAGTTCAAGGTCATTCTTCATGTCCTCAAGGGCAGAGGCTCTGAGTCTTCCTTGGGCATGGAAGGAACCACATTGAAGAGAACTGTAGGTAACTGCCAAACCCATTCAAAGCACCTCCAGAATGCTGGTGATGCTGGAGGTTAAAATAGACGGTCGTGGGCGCATCAGGGTCACTCTCTCTGTTTCATCAAGGTGGACGCCTCACGCAGATGGAAACTAAAATGGGTCCAACTTTATTCTAGAAACATGACTCCCACCCCCAACATTCCCGTCACTGCTGAAGATGGAATCGGGCACAGCGGGTCGCAGCCCACAACTCAGATATACTCTCTTCTTGGGACCCACTGAAATGCCTGCAGTCAGCTGACCACCTCCCCAACCACCACCCAGCACACCCTACCAGCCATGAACCCCTCGTTAGACCACACAGGGCCAGTATCACCTCCCCTGCGGGAGGGGGGCTGGGATGGGCTCTGTCTCTGATCTTGGCACCCCTCAGGGCTGGGCCTGGCCTTAGGAATGATGCTTCTGTCAGTGCAGTGCCAAGGGGAGCCCATAGAGTGGTACTTCCTTCCCTAGTGGACTCTCCCAGGTCGCAGGTCATGTAGTACCCACATCACCCAACTCCCAGCTCCTCTCTGCCCCCCAACCCTGAGGCACAGCCCTTTACATAGGAGCACAGGGTTGGAAAGACAGCTTGGGCTGTGTCAACTCTTTCTGGTCACTTGATTGACTGTGGAAGGGCTTCACACAGCCCTGAATCCCAGGGCGCCCCTGGGGTGTGGAGGAAGGGCCAGGGCATTCGGCTCAGAGCTGGGGGAGCCCCACTCCTTCCCCTGAGCCCAAGGAGACCGAGATCCTGGACCTTTTCAGCAGCGAGACTAGAACCCGGGGCTGGGACGCCCAGGCCGGCCATCACTAGATGCGGCCCGCACCTCCCTCCTTCTGACTCAGCGCTGGATGGTCTGCGGTCAAGGTGTCTGCAGAAGCCCGGCTGGAGGCCACGCGTCCCAGGCCATGCTGGGCCCTGCATCATGCTCCCAGCAGGGTGACCAGGCTGAGTGGCAGCCCTGGGGGCAGGACGGAGGCCTGGCCCTTCGCTTCCTGTTGGCTTGAGGCCCTGAGGCTTGAGTTCTTCTTTGACAGAGAACTAGGCAGAGGATCTGGAGTGGAGAGGGGACAGAGGGGTGAGGGCAGGGTGCTGACCAGAGATCGGAGCCTCTGTCCTCAGGACAGGGCTGGCCCCACGTCAGTCTTCTGGAATCCATGACAAGGCACAACACACGGGGCCGAAAACCTCTGAAACCCAGCCTCTCGGTGTTCTGGAGACCAGAGTCTGAAAGCGCGGTGCAGGCAGCACAGCTCTTCGGGAGGCTCCGAGGGCGCTCGTCACACCTCCCACCCTCCCTTCTGGCGGCACCAGCACCTTGGTGCCCCCCGGGGCTGCAGACACGCCGCTCCCTCCCACACCTCCCCATCCCAGACACCAGCTTGAGCTTGCGGTCCACTCTGAATCCAGGGCCTTAATTGAATTACACTTGTAAGAACCCCAGTTCCAAATAAAGCCACATTCACAGGTGGGGTCGGATGAAGACACGTCTCTGGGGGGATACTGTTCAGTCCACTCCGGTACCCACAGGCTCTGGTTTCTAGAAAAGGCTGGGGGCGGGCAGGGCATAGGGGGAGGGTTGCTGGGGGTCTGAGCCCACAGGGAGGGGGGCCAGCGAGTGGGACTGGAGAGAGACTCTGGGCCACTTAGAGATGGAGCTACTTCTTGAAGATTCGTTTTGCCTGAATCTTGCCGAGGCTCCAATGGGCCCCTAGACCAGCAGAGGAAAGTGTGGGTGGGATGGGGCCATGGAAGGAGGGGCTCCTCTGAGGGCCCCAGAGACCTGGGCTTTGGGAAGGCACCTCGTGTGGGCCTTACACGTGAGGAATCCACTCCCAGGGCTAAATTTTCAGCACTCTGCTCAACACTGCAAGGCCAGCGACGTCATCCTAAGGAATGAGTGAATAAATAAATGAGTCAAGTCAATAATTTATACTCTTAGTGTTTCAGTATTAACAAAATCACTGCTCCATTTGTTAAATTTTAAAAATGAGAACAAAACACCAGAAATGAGATGATTTCCCCATTCAAATCACAAATTCCCATTCTTCTGTATCACCTCATATCACAATGTAGAACATGTTACTGTACTGAGTAATCAGGTAATGCCGTTCAGGTTGTAAGGCTCAGAACTAAGCCTCAAGGAAAGACAATCAGCCTGAAATAGTAAACGTGAGGTGGAGCGGCCTAGGCGCTGGGAGGATGCACGGTCTCCAGGTGGGAACCTTCCGTGGCCCAGGGAGTGATCGTGGGAGCCTGGACCTTCCCGGCCCAGTTCCCCGTGGACGAGCTCACCTGGCACCATGTCCAGACCCAGGCCCGGGTCCCAGGGCGCCTCCATGGCAGCACACTCAGAAGCTCGTGATAGATCTCGGGTTCAGTGGGAAATATGTGCTGTAAGAAGCTTGCCACCCGGGTCAGGTTCTTAGTGCACAGACAGGCTTTGGTGCCAAACGGGGGGCCTCCTGTGCTCAAGAGTTGTCCCTGCCTCCACGGGACAGGTTTTATTTTCAGGAAAGAAGGAAAATTCTCCCCCTTTAAGCCATCCTTTCATATCAAGTCCACAAAAGTGCACGTCACTTTATAAATGTTTTTAGGAGATACAGTTTCATAAATAATATTCTTTGATAAATAATATTATTTTGTAAATAATTTGGTTTTGACTAATACTATGTCAGGTATTCTGCTTGGGGGGTTTAAGTTTTATTGAATTTTATTAAAAAGGAAAAGTCAGACATTACTAGAATGTTTTTATGAGTAAATGTAATGTATTAAAAAATTAGATGCATGTTTCTAGTGAGCAGTATGAGAAGAACTAGAGTGGATCTCGATGGAGAGCCTGCGTCGGTCGCTGTGTGGACCGCGTGCTCTGGACTCCAGCCCCTGACGCCGCTCTCACGCTTGTTTTCAGCTGAAGACATGTTACCCTGGGCCCGTTTCTCTCTTTAGCTCTGTCACTTTTTGCTTCATATGTTCCGAAGCTCTAGAACTAGGCACACAAGTTTATGATTGCGAGGTCTTGGCAAATAAATGGCTCTTTTCGTCATGAAAAGTTATTTGACCTTTAGGTGCATTTCTTGCTCTATTTTGCATGATACTAACAACATGTGTTAATGTGTTTGATATTCCCATCACGACTTCCCTTCATTTTATTCTTCAGATTGGTCCTTTCTGTTGCTCTATCTTCAAGTCTGCTTCTTTTCTTTTCTCAAGTCTTGTGTTACGTCTTCCTAGTAAGTTTTTCACTTAATTTTTGCTCTTCTTGAGCTGTCAATTTTCCACTTAGTTCTTTTTTTAACTGTCTTTATATTTTCTGAGAATCTCTGTTTGGACAGTGTGTGTTTATTTTTTCTTCAAGCCCTTGAATAGGCTAAGAAGAGCTCCTCAGAGTCCTCATCGGCCAATTGCAACACTGTGGACATCTCCATGTCAATTTCTATTGAACTTCTTTTCACTCTTAGTTCAGGTTACATTTCACTCTTTATAGTTATTATTATTATTATTGGACAGTTGGACTTACAAGTGATATGTCGTAGAGACCCTGGCTGTTCCTATGTTACTCTAAAGACTGATTTCTGTCTTAGAAGTCAATTAACTACTTGGAATCAAACCACAAAGTCTGTTTCCTCTGTGGGAAGAAACAGCTAAAATTTCAACTCAGTTATTTCAATTTTCAATCCTTCTTCTCTACCAAACCTGGCCCCTCCACGCAGAAGGTGATGAAATTAAAAAGCACTTGTTCCTTGGAAAGAAAACTATGACAAACTTATATAGCATATTAAAAAGTAGAGCGAGACATCACTTTGCCAACAAAGGTCCATCTAGTCAAAGCTATAGTTTTTCCAGTAGTCATGTATGGATGTGAGAGTTGGACCATAAAGAAGGCTGAGCACCGAAGAATTGATGCTTTTGAACTGTGGTGTTGGAGAAGACTCTTGAGAGTCCCTTGGACTGCAAGGACATCCAGCCAGTCCATCCTAAAGGAAATCAATCTTCAATATTCATTGGAAGGACTGATGCTGAAGCTGAAGTTGCAACACTTTCGCCACCTGATGTGAAGAGCTGACTCTCTGGAAAAGACCCTGATGCTGGGGAAGATTGAAGGTAGGAGGAGAAGGGGATGACAGAGGATGAGATGGCTGGATGGCATCACCGACTCAATGGACATGAGTTTGAGTAAACTCCAGGAGATAGTGAAGGACAGGGAGGCCTGGCGGGCTGCAATCCATGGAGTTGTAAAGAGTTGGACACAAAGGAGCCACTAAACAGCAACAACAGCCAGGGATTTGCCAGATCTCTTACATAGTCTGGAAGTACCCTCTCTTCCCGGTGTCCTCACTGATTTGATGACTGTCCTGTACATTCCGTTTGTGGTCAAGTATCACAGGCACAAATGGTCCATTGCCCACCCTAGTCGAAAACCTATAAATGGAGTCGACTAAAAAAGACGCAGAACGTGAGAGCTGTGAGTTAAGTTTTACTTGGGGCAAATGAAGGCTGTAGCCCAGGAGACTGCAGCTCAGATAGCTGAGAAACTGCTCTAAAAATGTAGCGGGAGAAGGTCAGTATATAAGGTTTTGGTGAAGGGGGAATTTAGTGTAATGAAGCGCTTATCTTACAAGAGGTTTTCTGCTAGTCAGGAGGAGTTGATGTCATCATGAAGGGATTTAGCGCTTTTCTAGATATGAGGAGATACAAGGATTAGGATCATGAAATCAGTTCCTGAAAATATCTATCAAAAGGCCTGTTCCATTAGTTTTCCTGGAGCACAAAGCACCTCGCCCTCTTCGCTGAACTCCCTTCAGGACGCACTGAAAGTCAACAGTCACAGCAGCACAGGGTGTAACCCTCACAAAGGCAGGTGGAAAATGCCCTTGGCAGGCCCCAGTTTGCAGCTGACACTGGCAAAACTCACCCACTGCAGCTCGATGTTCAATACAGCTTCCCTCCAGGTTCCTTTGCTTTGGGTCTCCCTTAGCGCCTGCCCACAGTTACATTCTTTAAAAACAGTTTTAGTCCAAAATTTACAATTATTATCTGTGAGCAGGTTAGTTTGCTAAGCTACTGTCATTAACCTCTAATGGAATTTTACTAATGATCCGGTCAAGTAACACTGATTCTGGATTCCTGAGGAAGACTGTTTAAAAGGCTGTGTATTAGGTCTAGGCAAAAGCCAGAAACTCAGCATGATGGTGACAATGGGTTTAACCATTTGCCTCCACTTGTCAGCTGACCAAAAAATCATTCTGTGGTTAAATTATGAAGAGCTAAAATCAGAGTGTGATTATTGAGCCCCAAAAGACTGCTGCTCAGATTTCTGTACAGTTCCCTGGGGTTTCCAATCGAGCTGTGTCAGGGGCCATTTGATCAGTTGTTTTGGTACTGGTGTCCTTGATGTATGGTACCTAACAAGCTAGCCAGTTGCCTGCAGTGTCCCAGTTTCTTCCTTCCTGAATCACAGGGTGACCCCAGATGTGAATGACTGCAGAGTCGTCCGCCTGAGAGCAGAGAGCTCTGAACACAGGTGAGTCCCCTTCATGGACACCAGGCGTCGGAGGGGCAGCTCTCTGGCATTAGAGCTGGGTCAGATGCCCTTGTCGGTAGGTCCACTCCTGGCTGCAGAGGCAGGATTTCACCCTGACGGCAGTAAGAAAACCCCTCAGGCAGCATCAAGGAGTAGATGGTGGAGTAGATAGATTTTTTTCCTAGCTTGTTTATTTACTTAATGTGTTTGTCATTTCAAAGTTGTGAAACACTCATTAATAAACTAAGGCTGACATAGTCAAAGATATGGCATTTTCTGTAGTTATGTACAAATGTGAGAGTTGGACCATAAGGAAGGCTGAGCACTGAAGAACTGATGCTTTCAAACTGTGGTGTTGGTGAAGACTCTTGAGAGTCCCTTGGACTGCAAGGAGATCCAGCCAGTCCATCCTAAAGGAGATCAGTCCTGGGTGTTCATTGGAAGGCCTGATGCTGAATCCCCAATCCTTTGGCCATCTGATGTGAAGAGCTGACTCATTGGAGATGAATCTTTCCCTGATGCTGGAAAGATTGAGGGCAGGAAGAAAAGGGGGCAGCAGAGGATGAGATAGTATCCAACTATCACCCACTCAATGGACATGAGTTTGGACAAGCCCCAGGAGATGGTGAAGGACAGAGGAGCCTGGAGTGCTGCAGTCCACGGGGTCACAGGGAGTTGGACACGACTTAGCGACGCAACGACAAGGAGGAGGAGGAGATGAAAACAGAACGTCCAGTGACACAGGCGAAGGCGTAAGTGTTGGGACAGACTCCGCAGGGGGTCTTGGGGATGGGCTTCAGACTGGGATGGAGGGAAGAGCTTAAGCGGAACGAGGGCCTTTCTTCCATTTCAACAGATGGAGAGAGGGGTGAGTAGCAGCTCCGTGCTTGGTGCTGGGCTCTCCGTAGGTGAAGACACCTTCCTGCTTTCCTTGCTACTCAGACCACACAGACGGATGGACCCCTGCTGTTCTCACCTTCTCACCAGACAGCAGGGCGCAGAGATCACCCTGCCAGCTTACGAGAAAAGGACAAGCATCTCTGCAGAATTAAAGATCAACAAGCCGTCATTGTATTTTGGGGACGAGGAGCAGAGGTTGAGACCAGACCCAGGAAAGGTCCCGGGTGAGCCCCCAGCCTCCCCGCCCTGCCCCTGCTCCAGGCACACGGAGCCATCAGCAGAATCAGGCTCACTGCAGAGGCCCTGCGAGGAACAACTCGGCATTTCTTGTTTAAAGAATCGAAGGCAAGCCAGTACCGGCCATCTTCTCCTGGCAGAGGCGCAGTCCCGTGTGGGCAGTGAGGGTCCTGGAAGGGTATCTATGGGGGCCTCTCTGCCCTGCCCCCTGTCCGGGCCTGGGAGGGGCATACGGTGAGGTGCCCTCTGGAGAGCCGAGGTGCAAGGTCGGCAGATCCAGAGGGCAGAGACAGCCAGGCTCCCACACTAGGCTTGTCTTACCTTCCGCGAGCGCGTCTTGTCCAGATGGGGTGTCTGAGGCTCCTGTCTGGACCGCTGGGCAGAGTGAGGACTCCTGGGGGACTTGGGCCCCACTCCACCCGGCCGAAGCATCTCACCAGTCCCTGGACCTCGGGCTCCAGGCTCAGGAAAACCAAATGCTGAGGTTCTGCTTGCTCTGCCCATCTGGGCTCACCACCCCGCCCTGACTGGAAGTCACCCGCCCTGCAAGAACCACCAGGAGGCTCAGCTGAGGGCTGCCCAGGCTCTGGGGCTCATTATCAAAGGAACCTGTCTTTCAACTCCCTCACAGGCTGCGACGGGTCCAGCTTCACTTCTGTTTCCCTCCCAGGCCCAAGAGGCCTGCTGGTTTTGTATCCCTCCCTGCGCCCGCACCTGTGGTAACCACCCTTCTACTCTGCTTGCATGAGGTCAACTTATTTTTTGGACCGCGTGGATCATGCAGTGTTCATCTCTTCCTGTCTGGCCGATGTCACCTACCGTAGCATCCTCTAGGTCCACGGTGCTGTTGAGATGGCAGACGTCCTTCTCCCCTGGGGCTGAGGACTGTCCCACGAGTGTGAGTACCACGTAGTCCTTGTCCATCGCCCGGTGACAGGTACTCGGGCTGCCCCTGATCTGAGCGGCGCTGCTGGGACCCTGGGCAGGCGGGCGTCTCTTCCAGACGCTGATTATGCTTCCTCTGGATGCATAAGCCACAAGTGGGATTGCTGGAGGATATGGTAGCTCTGTTTTACTTTTCTGAGAGCCTCCAGAATATCGACAGCCTGTGGAGAATATCTGCTTCTTGAGGCCCCTTGTTCTTGCCACAGCTCGGGCAGCCTTTCCTACCTGCTGGCTGACCACTGAACACACGGACTCAGAGCCTGACCTGGGGTTTCTCGTCTCCCAGAGCTTTGTGAGCAGTGACACCTTGGACCCAACCCAGAGTCTCCGACGTAAGCGGTTTGGGATTAGCGTCTGGGATTGGCATTATTGAGGTTTCCCAGGTGATTGAAAGTTCAGGCAGGGATGGGACCTATTACCCCGACTCCAGCACAGAGCATCCGGACGTACATCTTGACCACTGGTCCTCAGAGCCCCTGGACCCCATCAGTGGGGACCCCTTAGCTGCTGTCCTTTTGTCTTCAGGGGAGACACCACCTCCTGGATATACGGTGGCAGAGGGCTCCTCTTCTCATACACTCACCTTCTCTAAAGAACCATCGCAGGGAGGGCCGACCTGCTGAGCACTGGCTTCCTGCACCTGAAATGCTGAACTGAAAGAGCCTTTGAAGCTGCTGATTCCCAGCGCCCTGCTGCGGCCCCTCTGCTTGACTCCTGCCTTCACTTGTAGGCTTTCCCCCTGAGGACTCAGACCTGCCTGCAGGCTCTGTGGGGGGCTGGGGGTGGGGGCTGTCTCTTCCTTCCTCTGCTGCTGGCCAGACTCCTCCAGCTCACGGGACGCCCTGGTGGGGTCTGGGGGCCTCCACGCCATGGGGAGAGAGCCTGTAATCCTGGGAGGGTTCTGGTCCGTGTGGTCCTGGAGGACTCCCACGCCTGCAGAGGCCGCTGCTCAGTATTCAAGATGCGCTTTCCTCCCTCACCAGCTCTGCCAGAAGAAAGGAAGACGGGCATTCTTGCTTTCACTGATGAGACACAAGGCAGACACAGGCAGGGACTGGATTCTGGCATAGCATTTGGTGGAAGTACGGTTCCACTTGTTGAGCTCTGAGGCCGAGAGACTCACGAATGCCTCTCACAGCCCCAGGGCCGGCCGGGCCATGCCGCAGCCGTTTGCATCCTGGCTTTGCCCAGAAGTGTAATGGGGTCTCAGAGTCAGGGTGGAAGGCAGCATAGGGGACTGTAGATCTTCTTGAGAGTCCAGCCTGCACCTTGTCAGCCTCGTCGTGGCCTAGCGGTTCTGTGGCACAGTGACAGGGAGGGCTCAGCCTCTCCTCCTAGAGCGGCCGGTCTGTCCTGCCCCAAAGTGCTACTGGGGAGAGGTCCCTGTGGGGATGGAGAGAGGTCCATATGTCAAGATGGGGAGAGGTCCCTGTGGGGATGGGGGATGGGGAGAGTTCCATGTGAGGATGGGGAGAGATTCCTGTGGGGATGGGGGGATAGGGAGAGGTCCCTGTAGGGGTGGGAAGAGGTCCCCATGGGGCTAGGGAGAAGTCCATGTGAGGATGGAGAGAGGTCCATGTGAGGATGGGGAGAGGTCCCTGTGGGGATGGGGGGATGGTGAGAGGTCCCTGTAGGGGTGGGGAGAGGTCCCCATGGGGCTGGGGAGAGGTCCATGTGAGGATGAGGAGAGGTCCCTGGGGGGGGGGGGGGGATGGGGGGGGGTCCCTGGGGGGGTGGGGGGATGGGGGGGATGGGGCGGGGTCCCTGTAGGGATGGGAAGTGGTCCCCATGGGGCTGGGGAGAGGTCGCCTTGGGGACGGGGAGAAGCCACATGTCAACATGCAAATCACCATCCCTGACTCTCGCCTGCTTGTCTGGCCGCAGAAACGATGAGGGTGTGAATCTCAGTTGATGCCAGCCCACAAGTCACTGAACAGTTTTCCCAGAGCCAGCACCTCATTTCTTAGAATAGTTCTCTGTCTTGTGTCACAATGGGGCTCTGGTTTTAATGACCAGAAGACCCTAGCCCTCCAGTCCTAGGAAGCCCCTGGCTGCGGCAGGAGTTTCCAAGGCTTGCTGATGGGATCCTGTGCGTCCTTCCTTCCTCTGGGAGCTCGGTAGTGAAAGACCCGCTTGTTAATATTCTTCCCTCACGCCTCCTGCCAGCCCCATTCTCTGCCAGTCTAAGAGGATGGGTCATCCATACCGATGAAATAAGAACCTGTTCAGAGAAAGATTGTTTCCTCTGCATTAATCGATGTGTTATTTAGTTAGGAAGTTAAATCACCTGCATATTGACCTTGAGATGCTAAAATATGGGTGGTTTTTATAAGCTGGGAATGAAACCCAGGAACACGTCTAAATCAAAAGTTTTGTGATAAATGAAGAGAGCAGAATTAATCCGATATTTATGGCTGTTTGAGTCTGTTTTGTGATGCCAGCCGTGTGGAAAGAAATCGGATTTCTGCTCCAGAGCAGAAGAGCTGAGCCCCTTGGAGGGCTTGGAGCCACTGAGGCCTGCACTCACTGAGTCGGGAGCTGTAGGGGTGCTTGAAACAAAGCACCTTTCCTGGGAGCCCTGCCTCCCAGGATCTTCCCCTCCCCCTGTGCATGGGGCGGGGGTCAGGACAAGGGGCAGCAGCAGCATCACCCAGGCTGGTCCCCCGTCTGTTGAGCCAAACCCATATTTACAAGGTACTCTGTAACTCTTGCCAATTAACTGCACCCTGCAAGCCATTCGGTTCCAGTTGCCAGCAAAGAAGTGCTGTGTCGGAAGTGGGCGTCACAGCTTGGAAAGCACCTCGCTCTCCCCATCCGGTTCTCTCGGTGGACAGAGCGTGTTCACTGGGGTCGGGGTGGTGGGACGCTCACAAGGGGGTGCTGAGGCTGGGGCGTGCCCAGAGCGATGGCGCCAGAACCCGCACCTCGTCCACAGGCTCGTGGTCAGGCAGACCATGCCGGCGGGCTCTTACTAGGTCCTGGGGACAACTCAAGCGCGTGAGACTCGCGGGGAGAAGAGCTGGACCAGGATGCCCCACGGGTGTTCTGTGTCTGTTTGAAGGCTAGACCCTGACCCAGGGATTAGCACAGAATTCCGTGCAAATGTCCACTCTGTGCATAACCCAGAGCAGTTGAAAGTCTTTTGTTTGCATCGTGTGTGGTGTCTTTTGGTGCGTAGGCTGTCCTTGAACTGTTTTGTCTCCAGAGAGGGAGTCTGGTCCCTTTCGGGAAGGAACCCTGCCTGTCTTCCTGAATGGGAAGGGCTCCCTGGCTGATAAACACTTGAGACGGTGCCCATCACCTGGGACACCAGTGCGGGTGTGGAGAGTAGGGGTCCACGAGGTTTCCTGTCCGATGCCGGGGGCTGGAGGTATTAATTAGTGTAATTACTTTGGGACATAGTTGGACGTTCTCTCCTCAAGTCCTGCTCCACAGACACTTCATCCTAGATGAATACCCAAGGGAGGGACTTCTTGCCTGTGGACGCCTGGAGACACACATCAGTATGTTCTCAGCAGCGCCGCTGACAACAGCCAAGCCCTGGAAATAAGCCAACTGCCAATCAGTGTAAAGGGGTGAATAAAAACTGGTGCAGGCACTCAGCAAAGTATTTCCTGCACTGAAGTGAATAAGCACAATAATGCAACCCCATATGGCTTCATCTTAGCAATATAACATTAAGCGAACAGTTAAACACTGAAGGGTACAGGCAAGAAATGCATCTCTATAAAGTTAAGAATAATGGAAATAAAACATGCAATTTAAAGAAAAATATAGAAATTAGAAAACAAAGGAATGATGAGTTTGGGATTGAGGAAATTTGCTTTGGGTGGAAGGAGGCGAGGGAGGGGGTGATCCACCACAGGTTAGACGTGGCTTCCTTTTCTTCTTTTGATCCTAACTTTTGTTTTTGACCATGGATTTGCAGACACTTATAATATAAAAATAACTAAATAAAAATATAACTAAAGGGAAGAGCTACATATTCTGAATAAAGTTTGTAGTCAGAGAATCCTACTATGCAAGGCAGTATTTTAAGAAATAATACAGTTAATATCACAACTTTCTTCTAAGGTAAATATAATTTAAAAGATAGTAAATTTCAAACCAGGAAACAAAAGAAGTTTCTAACCCAGGCTGCCTAGAACAGTCTAAGGCACATTTAAAAATTGTAGGCACAGCTCATTCAAGGTTTTGAAGAACTGCATTGAAATAAAATGTGTTTTCAGGAAAATGAGTCTGCGTGCATGCTAAGTCACTTCAGTCATGTCCAACTCTGCAATCCAAAGACTGTAGCCCACCAGGCTCCTCTGTCCATGCGATTCTCCAGGCAATAATACTGGGGTGGGTTGCCATGCCCTCCTCCAGGGGATCTTCCCAACCCAGGGATCGAACCTGCGGCTCCTATGTCTCCTGCACTGGAGGAAGGTTCTTGACCGCTCGTGCTGTGAAGCCAGGCAAGTTGGCTGCCTTCAGACCCTGCTCGGGGGCATTCTAAGAGACGCCCTTTCAGGGGACCACAGCTCTCGGGAGGAAGATCTGAGGGGCAGCGAGACAGTTGAATGGGGTTAAGACTAAATAAAAGACTGTGTGAAAATAAGACACTCGCTTCCTGGTGGTGAAGCAGAATGGACAGTAAAGAGCCCAGCAGTAAACGGGGAGCTGGGGTCACTCCAAGAGCTCGGGAGACTTCGCCGTTCGGGAAGAAGAGGAGACTGTCCAGCCTGCCGTGGAAATTTCCAGCATAACCGTGGGAGGACAGCACTTGGGCACTGAGGGAGCTGCGGAGTGGAGTGCTCCCACCAGTCCAAGCACACTCTCAGCACCTCTAAGGCCTTGGGCCTTGCAAATACAGTTGGATTTCCTTTCCTAATAAACAGTAGGGGTTGCAAGATGCCTTGAGCACACACACCAGTCCCTAAGCTGCTCAACAAAGCCCGTGTGAAGGTCTGCTTTTCCACCAACACAGATCCAAACCAAGCCCTGCTCTCACCTGTGCACAGCTTGCTAATGTTACACAAAGTGGAGGAGGTTTCGGGAGGCTTCTCTGGTGGCTCGGTGGTAAAAAATCTGTCTGCCAGTCTCGGGGACATCAGCCCAGCTCCTGGTCTGGAAAGCCCTCACGTGACGTGGAGCGACCGAGCCCGGAGTCGGAGTGTCAGCGTCGCAGGTGTGTCCAGCCCTTGGTGACCCCGCGGACCGCAGCCCGCCAGCCTCCTCTGTCCATGGGAGTCTCCAGGCAAGAAGACTGAAATGGGTTGCCATTTCCTCCTCCAGGGGATCTTCCTGACCCAGAGTTAGAACCCAGGTTTCCCGCATTACGGGCAGATTCTTTACTGTCTGAGCCATTGGTGAAAGTAAAGGTGAAAGCTGCTCAGCCATGTATGGCGTTTTTCAACCCCTTGGGCTTTCTGGTCCATGGGATTCTCCAGGCCAGAACACTGGGGTGGGCAGCCTTTCCCTTCTCCAGGGGGCCTTCCCAACCCAGGGATCAAATCCAGGTCTCCCGCATGGCAGGTGGATTCTTTACCTGCTGAGCTATCAGGGAAGACCCTAATTAAACCCAACGGCCACAGCTACCGAGCCTGTGCTCTCGGGCCAGGCGCCTCGGCTGCTGAAGGCCGCAGGCCCTGAGAGAAGCCAGTGCAATGAGAAGCCCGCTCACCACAGCTAGGGGGCAAGCCCGACGGCAGTTAGAGGAAGCCGGCGTGCGGCAGCGAAGACCCGGCACAGCCGAAAACAGCCAGTAAGTGACAGCGAAGATGGGGCAGGTGTCACACTCTGGGAGTTTGCAAACTTCAGAGGCAAAGTCTTTTCTTAGAAATTTTGGCGGTAAATAGGGAAAAAGAAAGATCTGACAGCACAGTCGTCTCTCGAGGACCACTCCTTGGGCCTCGGTAAAGGACTCTTGCTTTGTTTTCTGATTCCTATAATAAGGGTTACTCAGCTCAGCGTTTTGGGTCCTGAAGTATGTCAGACCCACAGTTGACATCGTTCTAGGGCAAGTCAACCTCTTTTGTATTCAACCAAGGGTTAATCATCTTTTCTTGTTTTCAAAATTAGTTTTCCCCTTGAAATAGTATTTCTCTCTTCATATATCAAGCTGTCAGTACAAGTGATTTGGAAACTGGAACATTCAAGGAGTCTTAACTGGGGAGAAAGAGAAATGGAGTCAAGTGAGAATAGAGCAGATGTTGCGTTTGTGTCAGTGGGATGTGCTGAGAGTGGATGGGCTGCTGGGAAGTGTTTCCAGAAAGGTGCTTTGGTCTCTGACCAAGATGATACTAATAATATCTAGAGCAATTTTGAGTATTTGGGAATGGACTTATTTTGATAACAGGAGGATAATAGTATTAATATCTTAGAAGCTTGTTACTGAGATCAAATAAGCTCATGTGAAGGGAAGAGTGGATACATTTTAATGCTAAGTGTCTGGTTTAATCTGTCTTAAAAATTCTGACAGTGTCTGTGCCTGCAACCCCCAGAGGGGGCCTGAGAAAGGGGACACAGCTGAGCCAGGCTTGGGAGGAGAGAGGGGCCCGGGCGTGCTCAGGGTCAGAGACAGAGATCTATCTGCATCTCCCAGGATGGGGACCTGCAGGACTGGAAGCTGCCTCCCCACTCCCCGCAGAGGTCAGGCGTCCGAGGGCCCCGCGGGCGCTGCAGGGACCGAACTGCCTTCCAGGCTCACCCTTGTTTAGGGTGGCTCACACCCGTGTGCTGGTTCCCGTCTGTGAATTTCTTCCACCGTGTTCCAGGCCAGTGCTTAGGGCAGGCCCCACCTCATCAGGCAGGAGGCTCCCCAGGAGCCTGCTGCTGGCGGGGCAGGTGGGCGCGAGCAGAAGAGGCGAAGCAAAATGAAAAGCCCTGAGGTGATGAGACACCTGGAGAAGCCCCCAGACCCCTGCAGGGGCTGGAGGAGCCTGTCCCCCATCCAGAGACCCTCACCCTCGGCCCCACCTCCCACCCCGCTGGGCTGTGTCCGCAGCCACTGAGAACGAGCCCTGTCCCGTCCTCCTCCACGCCCTGCTTTTCTCCAGACCACAGCCCCAGGCCCCCATACTCTCCACCCACCACATGCCCTGGTTTCTGGATCCTTCTCAGCTGTTGCTGGTAAGCAAGGCTCCAGGAGCCTGAGGTGATGCGTTTATGTGGTCCTCCCTGCAGGGAGGAAAGCCCGTGTCTACACCAGCCTGAATCTGGGCCTGCTCTCCTCACAGAGTCCTGTGTCTGTCCCGGGGGCGGGGGTACAGGGCTGAGCAATCAGTGGGGGAGTCCTGTGGGGTGCAGCACCCCCAGCCCACCCCTCTTCTGGGGCGGGGGTGGGGCTCAGAAGGTGAAGTCTTCTCCTGAGACGAGCAGGGATGGTGGGATTAGCAGGACTGGAGAAGTGGGGGGCCCACCCTTCCTCGGGCCTGGTCCTCTGTCTGCGTTAACCAGCCCACAGCACTTACCACCTGGGTTTGCCCAATGCCTTAACCCCGACCTGAGCCTGGGCCAGCCCCAGGTCGCCACCCGGCTGTCTGTCTGCCTGTCTAGGTGATGCCTGCCTACTCCTGGAGTCGCAGTTTCATGCCTCCCTGCTGTGGTCTGAAGGTTCATGTCCCTCCCAAAATCACGATGGGATCCTAACCCTCAGAAGTGATGGTGTGAGTAGGTGGGCCTTGGGGAGGTGCTGAGGTCCTGAGCTTGGCATTGCCATCCCCGGGATCAGTGTCCTTCTAAACGAGGCTGCAGAGAGCTCCCTCACCCTGTCCACCTCGCCAGGACCCAGTGAGAAGGCGCCAGCCTCGAGCCAGGCAGAGGGCCCTCAGCTGACCACACTGAGGCCTTAGGTCTTGGACTTTCCTGCTTCCTGGTCTGCGAGAAGTAAATCCACAGTATGTTTAATCCACCCAGCCCATGGCGTTTTGTCACAGCAGCCCAGTGGGCTGAGACCCCCCAGCCCACCCCACCGAAGTCAGGGCTTCCTCAGATGCTTCACTGCCCCTGACGGGCTCTGATGGGCCGTCTGCCGCTCCAGGCCCTGGAATCCCTGCCTCCTGTACCGGGATCACCTCCTCTGTGTTGGCGACGCCTGCCCACTTCTGAGCCTGGGACAGCGCAGTGGGCGGAGTGGCCGTTGCTAAGTGACCCCGTGGGGCCAGCAGCTGCCCTCAGCTAGTCAGAGAGTCATTATTCCAATCCATTTTATTCCAAAAGCAAATGTTACAGTTCAGATTTCTTTTCATATGCAAAAATAATTTTATATCTTTAAATCATATAATCACTGTTAATTGATTCTATTTTATAAATGGAGCAATAACTTTGTATAGAAAAGTCAGGAAATATTCTAAAATGATATCAATTTGAATATTACTCATAAATGGTACAAATTAAGCCTTTAAAGTTCATATTTTGCAAATGCTAAGTGACATGGGCTGTGAACAGTTTTTTTTTTTTTTAATCTTAAGATTTTTACTGTCTAACATTTTTTTTTTAAAAATGAGTAGATAAAAAGGGACTTGTTTGGCCTTGGATCAAAATAACACAGATGGTGAAGAAAGCTTGATGGTGGGTGAGGTTCTTTTGATTGAAAGCAGCGAAAACTTCCTATGATCTCTGAATAACAAAAGACGTGTAGGGAATGGTTCTGTGGCTCAGTGCACTGGGGATGGCTGGACCCTTGGGTCCCAGAAGGAAGGGGAGCAGGGCTGAGACCTCCTGCCCCCCTCTCCGGGATGGGGTCACGGCCTCCTGTCAACAGACTCGGCAGGATCTCAGAGCACGTGTGCCTCGGCTTCCCAGAGGAAAAGGAGACGTTGCACCCAGAAGGCGAAGGGCGGGCATCCCTGGTCAGCAAAGCCGACGTGTGACTCTGGCAGATATTTCAGTGATGGGGGAAGCAGCCCGATTCCAGGCATGCAGACTCAGACACATCATCAATTTCAGATAAGCGATCAATAACAGGTCAGGATTCAGTGGATGAAGCATTCTTTTGCAGATTCATAACATGATGATATTATGTTTGAAATATTTGTGTTATAAAACTCAGCCTAAGCATAACTATACAAACCATTTGAGGTGGTGCATTTTCCCTAGTTGTTTGATAAGTTTCTGAGATTGGAGTCACATACTCATCCCTAAATTATTACCAAGAAAATCTAGCATTTCGTAAGAGTAGAGGAAAAATTACCAAAAATAAAATTCACATTTTGAAAGAGTAAAAGAAAAATTACCAAAAAAAAAAAAAAATCATCACGATGTTTACAAGCTGGGAGATAAATTTTGTGGAAATGTACCTAAAAAGATTCTCTGAGTACATTTTTCTTACACTTGAATATTCACTGTATTCAATCAACGGGAACTTGCCTCCCACATGGATTTGATTAAGGGGACTTTTTTGTGTATTCCTGTCTGTTTCTATGTCTATCTATTGACCTATCTACCCATCTACCCACCATCTACCTACCCACCCCCTGACTGCTAGGCTGGTTGCCCTTTGGACCTGAGACACCTACAGACACCTGACGGGCATAGTCCCACTCTGCAGCCAGCTCCGAACCAGGTGTGTCTGAGAAGGTCCTTAATGCAGGGGAGCAAGGGGACCCTGGGGACGCTGGCAGGAAGCCTGTGGCCAGAGCCCAGGCAGGGGCGCCCGGGCCACGAAGGATGAGGAGGACTTGGCCACACAAAGCAGAGAAGAGCGGGCGTGATGCAGGCACAGCATGAGCTGAGGCTCCGAGGTGTGTGGAGACCGCAAGGGCCGGGTCCTGAAGGCCGGGCTGTTTGGGGGTCTGTGGGGACAAGACAGTTTTCAGAGACAGGGCTCGGTCATTTCTCTCAGAAGCCTCCACTGCTCTGATGGGCAGGTCCCAACGAGCACGGAAACTCGCCAAGCAGGAGGATCTCGAAACCTTTGCTTTTAAAGAGTAGGAGGCTGGAACCCAGAGGCAGGAGCGGGTGGAGGGGAAGATTAAGGCAGGGCTCTCATCCGTTGTCTCTGCAGGTCCAAAGTCCCAGAGTCCAGGTACCTGGTGGACGGTGAGGGCCTCACTGTGGAAGGAGGGACGCCCAGCCTGGCCTGGCCCCTGTCCTGCGCCTCCCCTGGAAGAGTCTAACGCGGTGACCTGGTCGAGCAAAGTGCTAGAACAAGGCAGCGTGCGTAAGTGGCAGCCTTTACCCGCACCTCCCCTCCCCTCGCCAGGGGTGCAGCCTGAACTCGTGCATTATAACTCACGCTGGTTCTTGGCGTGTGTGGGATTGTATATAGATCTGCTTTCTCCAGTTAAAAATCAACTTTACATGATACTTTTATTCTCAAAAGTCTTCTTTTTTCTAAGTGGAGAACTGTTCATCCTAACAAAAAGTGGTGAGCATCATGGCTTTTCATTTGTGGTTTTAATCGGAAAAACGGTATCAAGATTCCCGTTACTGGTCCAGCCCACTTTTCTCATGAACAACAACAGCACGATGGCTGTTTCACTCCAGACTCTTTATACGTGCAGGTTCTTTTGTTTAGAGGATTTTTCCGCAGCAGTCTGATTTTAGTGAAGTCGCTTGGTTGTGTCCAACTCTTTGTGACCCCATGCACTATACACTCCATGGGATTCTCCAGGCCGGAATACTGGAGGGGCAGCCTTTCCCTTCTCCAGGGGATCTTCCCAACCCAGGGATCGGACCCAGGTCTCCTGTATTGCAGGCGGATTCTTTCCCAGCTGAGCTATCAGGGAAGCCCATTTTAAACAAGGTCTGATTTTAGACAAGGAGCAAAGTGAAGTTTTGTTGGCCGCACTGCTGATGGCCTTTGCTGTTGAGTTAGGGTGGCCAAGGGAGAAACAACGAAGATAGCAAAGACCAACTAAAACACACCACAAAAAAGGGCAGCCTAGGGAAGTCCAAAAGGGAAAAAGGCAAGGTGCTAACAACTGGGAAGAATTTACTTTAGTAAAGTCAGCTATAGACATTAAAAATGCTTTACCCTCTGCCTTAATATAGAATGGTGCCCAGGAATTGCTAACTCAGTAATAACGCACGTGGGTGTTGCATTGCAATAGATCTGTACACGGATGGGTGTCTTCAGCAAAGAGGAAGAACGGAACAAATAGGAAGTAAGAGGCACTCTGCAAATTCAGCCTGGGGTGAGGACTCTGAAGCTGTGAATACTCATAGCAGGAATTCCTCCAGTAGAAGTTCCGGCTCAGACTGACAACAAGCATAGCTTCCATTGCTAATAAATAGGTAAAGATGTTCTTCTTTGATTTTAATTCTGCTATTTCCAACCATGGAACAATACTGCTGTTTCATTCGATGCTGAATCTCTAACCCTGTGAGGCTCAGGTTGGCCTCAGCCCATGGGGTCAGCAGTGCCCACAACACCAAACCTAGGGAGGCTCAGCAACAAGTCCTACTTCCAGCCCAGAGCTGAGCTCTGACTCCTTGGAGCAAATGGAAATTTCCAGTAGGAAGTGAGGGAGCCACAGCACCTGCCCTGGACTGGGGAGCCGAGCCTTCCCAGGTGATTGGGAAGACGTCTGTGGGCCAGGTGAGGGATGCTGCCACGCTCTGTCCCCTGCTGATGACCATCTGCCATCCTGATGTTCTAGAATGTTCCTCTTACCCCTGTGCATGCAGGGCCCAATCCCAGGGTGCCAGTTCCCTGGGCAGGGAGAGCCCCTCACCCCATCTGTGCCCCTGCAGTGAGCTTGGAGCTGGGGGCTTGCCAAACAGAGGGTCCCTGCAGGCTGGGCTTTGTGGTAGGGGAAGAGGATGGAGCCCCAGGCTGTGTCCCCTCACAGGGCTGGTGTGAAGCTGCCTCTCCAGGCAAGGGGGACTCTGTCTTGAGTTGTGAGGGGCTTCCCTCCACCCAGAGCACTGGAGGTCTGATTGTGCTTCCCTACAGCACAGGGTGCCCAGGCTGGGAGAGATGCTGGCCGGCCCGCTGCACACCCAGCATCCTGCGAGCCCGTCACCTCCGTCTGGGGGTGGACAGTAGATGTTGTCTGCGCGGTGAGGCTGGGTGTCATCTACACCCACGTGTAGAATCCTGGGGTACCCCATCCCAACCTCTCCTCAGGGCCCTGGCAGATTCCACAGCGAGAGCCTGTGATGGGCCCTCATACCTGCCTTGGTTGGCTGGGCAGGCAAAGCCATCACAGTTGGAATGTTTTCCCCAAAGAGACACATCATAGAAGCTGATCTGAAAGTCTAGGGCACCACGTTTGAGAGCCTAGTTGGGCAAGGAGGGCAGATCAGAACTACCAGCCAGCTTCTCCTTTCACATTTTAAGGGTTCAGTTCAGTTCAGTTGCTCAGTCGTGTCAGACTCTTTGCGACCCCATGAATCGCAGCACGCCAGGCCTCCCTGTCCATCACCAACTCCCGGAGTCCACCCAAACCCATGTTTGTTGAGTGGGTAATGCCATCCAGCCATCTCATCCTCTGTCGTCCCCTTCTCCTCCTGCCCCCAATCCTTCCGAGCATCAGGGTCTTTTCCAATGAATCAATTCTTCGCATGAGGTGGCCAAAGTATTGGAGTTTCAGCTTCAACATCAGTCCTTCCAATGAACACCCAGGACTGATCTTCTTTAGGATGGACTGGTTGGATCTCCTTGCAGTCAGAGGAACTCTCACCACAGTTCAAAAATCATCAATTCTTCAGTGCTCAGCTTTCTCTATAGTTCAACTCTCACATCCATACATGACTGCTGGAAAAACCATAGCCTTGACTAGATGGACCTTTGTTGGCAAAGTAATGTCTCTGCTTTTTAATATGCTGTCTATGTTGGTCATAACTTTCCTTCCAAGCAGCAAGCATCTTTTAATTTCATGGCTGCAATCACCATCTGCAGTGATTTTGGAGCCCAGAAAAATAAAGTTTGACACTGTTTCCATAGTTTCCAGATGCCATGATCTTAGTTTTCTGAATGTTGAGCTTTAAGCCAACTTTTTCACTCTCCTCTTTCACTTTCATCAAGGGGCTCTTTAGTTCCTCTTCTGTAAAAAGGTGATTTCCATGAGAGTGTTTCAGAGAAGCATCCTGGCAGGGCTCCCAGAACATGTCCCCCGCCCATACCCGTGCTCTGCAGGACGGGGGGTTTCTGTGCAGGCCGGGCAAAGGCGGAGCCCTGGTCCGTCCTCAGGGCCAGCCTGGCGCCTGCAGTCCTGTAGGATTTCTGCCCAGGCCTGTTTATGGGGAGCTCGGGCTGGAGTCAGCCGGGATGTCAACTCCAGCATCTCCTTTGCTCACCTCCTGCCTGCCCCCTGCCTGGTTCCAGGAGCCATTCAAGGTCCTAGGTGGCAGGAAGCACACATCTGGGACTGCCCCTCTCCAGCCCCTAAGCTCAGGAGTCAAGAGTGTGGCCTGGGGCTTTATAATAGCGGCCCCACCGGTCTTGCTTCCAGGACACTATGCCCTACATCCATGGCCTCTATGCAATGGCCCCGAGCCCTTGTTTTCACTCTGAAGTGTCCTGGTCTGAACATCAAGGCATAGACCACCCCTCAAATGACAAACAGTTCTGCAGGTGAGTCTGTACTGGTCAGAAATCAGCATTTCAAGACTCAAGGGAAGACCCTGCTGGCTTGCCTCTCTTTGGGGTCCTGCTCCTGGAAGACCCAGAATTGCAGAAACCACACACGCTCCTCAACCATGGTCCTGGGTTTGATTTTTCATCCCCTGCATGCTTTTAGATAGGGGTCCTATCAGGTTTGTGGGACGGCTCCCGCCAGGACTGAGTGGGGCCACAGGGCACCTGTGTCGGAGCCCCGTCCCGTGGGTCCCTTGGGGACCAGCCCCCCAGCACTGCCCTGGGAGGAGCGGGTCCTTCTGGGCTTCCCCCGAGGAGGTGCGCAGACATGTGGCCCATGCCGGGTGCCCTGTGATTTCCATGTAAATCCACGAACAGTTTGCACGTCCTGCAATTTTATGTAACCATTATGCTGTCCTCTCTGCAACCTGCGTTGTTTTGGAGATTTAGCAGTCTCGACATCTGTGGCTCCGGGCTGCTGATTTAAACGCCCTGTGGTCGTGCAGTCTCTATGTCTGGGTGGGTTCAGCTGCGTATTTTCTTACTCACGGAAGCTCAGCGACTCTCAGTATCTCATCTCGCAGCGTGCACTCGGGCGCTTGTTCCGTGTGCGCACGTCAAGAGTTTCTTTCTAGAGGATTTGTTTAGAAATGCAGCTCGAGGCTGGGAGGCTTCCCTCCCGTCTCTCTACCACGTGGCCGCACAGCGCTCTCCTCCGTCAGCGTCTGGGGGCTCCTCCCACAGCTGTCTCATCTGGCGGCCGAGTCTGATGGCTTCTCACTTCAGGACAGGTTTCCCCAGTCACCTGGGGCTCAGAAACGCTCTGCATGTTTCTGACTATTTCCGATTCCTCGACTGCAAGTCACCTGTTTGTCTACTGGGTTCTGCCTTTTATCTTATTGATTTGTTGACTTTTCACCCATTCATCTTAGACATTGATTATATGCATCACAAATGCCTTCTCTGTCTGCGTCTTGGGTTTCCATGTTTACAGCATCCTCTTTTGTCAGAAATATCAAACTTTAATGTTACCGTATTTATCAGTCTTTTCTTCTATGGTTTTTGTTTTGTGCATCTCATTTAAGAAATTTTTGCCTACCCCAGAGTCAAAGATGTGCTCCTAAAAGTTCTTCTCAAACTTTAAAAAAAACAACTGTTTTTACATCTCTGTGTCTGCTCTACTTCCGATACTTAGAAGAGTGTCTTAGACTTGTTTTTGAGCCTTGCTGCCTCTTTTCCTGACATGGGTCTGAGATGGTGTACGGTCCAGGTCTGAAGCGGAAATCTACTGGTTGGCATCCTGTCACACACCGACTCACGTTCTGAAACCCCCGTGACTGGCAGGATCAGCCACCCCACGGCGACCTATGAGCCCCTCCCCCTCGGGGTGTCTTTTGCAGAATCAAGGTGTCTTTTCAGAAGTGGGGGGTCCGCGTCATGGCCATTCAGTTAGCTCCAGCACTGTCCTTGTTTGGACCCGTCAGTTTCTCGTGGGCTGTCTCTTGTTTGGTGTATAGACCTGTGGAAACTTACCGTAGACACGGATTCAAGTTGCCATCAGCACGAGGGTGCTGGACTGATCCAGCGTCAGGCAAGGCTCCCTCCTGCCCCCTCGACACGGGTCCTGCTTTTCTTCATGCTGACCAGTGGCCACCATGTCTGTCCATCACTGTAACTTTGCCACTTCTAGAATGTCATAAAAATGGAGTCGAACAGTGTGGAACATTTGAGCCTGGATCCTGGTGGCTCAGCTGATAAAGAATCCGCCTGCAAAGCAGGAGACCTGGGTTCGATCCCTGGGTTGGGAAGAGCCCCTGAGAAGGGAAAGGCTGCCCACTGCAGTGTTCTGGCCTGGAGAATCCCACGGACTGTGTAGTCGATGGGGTCCCAAAGACTCGGACATGATGGAGTGACTTTCGCTTTCACCTTGTTGCTCAGCAGGACTCCCTAGAGCTCCATCCA
This sequence comes from Antilocapra americana, assembly GCA_007570785.1. Taxonomy (NCBI): domain Eukaryota; kingdom Metazoa; phylum Chordata; class Mammalia; order Artiodactyla; family Antilocapridae; genus Antilocapra; species Antilocapra americana. The sequence continues at coordinate 122,952 of ML664216.1, forward strand.
GCCCGGGTGCCTTTCACTGGGAAGCACTTCTCCCTGTGAACCTACCACAACTGACTTCTTCATTCACTTCTTGAAGAACATTTGGGCTGTTTCCAATTTAGGGACATTATAAGTTAAATTAACTACTAATGAACATTTGTAAACAGGTGATTGTAGGAACACACATTTTCATTTCTCCATAAACGTCCAGGAGTATGTTTGCTGTGTCCTACAGTAACGTCTGTTTAATGCCCTAGGTGCATTCTGCCCCTCTGCAGGAGTGTTAGGCCCTTCTGTGTTCCCAGCAGCAGTTCACGCGGCTTCTTGCTATTCTGCCTCCCTGTCTGCACTCGCTATTGTCAATAGCTTTACTTTATCCAGCTTAATAAATGTGCAGACTTTTTAGCCCAGAGCTAATCTGCATACTGTTCATGATTAATGATAGTAAATATTTTTTCGTGTGCTTACTTGTGATCCAAATCTCTAAAGAGAGGACAACTATGAATCCTTGCTCAAGTGTCTGTTCAAATATTTTGCCAACTTTCTGATTAGATGGTTTGATTTCTTATCACCCAGTATAGAGAATTTTTAATACATTCCAGATGCAAGTCCTTTTAGATATGTAGCTTGAACATATCTTCTCTCGGTATGTGACTTATTTGTTTCATTCTTTTAACATGATTTTCACAGGACAAACATTTTTAATTTTGATGAAGATCAGTTTGTCATGTTTTTAATGGGTTATGTCTTTGGTGTCACACTTAGTAAGTCCTTGCCTCCGAACCAGCCAAGAAGACAGTCTCTTATATTTTCTTGGAATTTTCTATTTTCTATTCAGATCTATCATCCATTTTGAGTTTATATTTGTAAAAGGGTGAGGTATTGGCTGCTTGCCAGGAAGATTTGCCTCACTGATATATTATGGAACCACCACTGGACGGCCCTTTACCAACTCTGTTTCTTTGCTATTTTGGGGTATTAACATGAAGACATGATAGCAGGAGCTGTGGCAGCGATTTGGGTATCATGAAGTAAAATGATTTAAGATGAGAAATAACATGACCAAGAGGCTTCCAGCCCAGCTCAGTCGGTACAGTATCTGCCTGCAATGCAGCAGACCTGGGTTCAGTTCCTGGGTTAGGAACTGCCCCTGGAGAAGGGAATGGCAGTCCACTCCAGTGTTCTTGCCTGGAGGATGCCATGGACAGAGAAGCCTGGCGGGCTGCAGTCCATGGGGTCCCAAGAGTGGGGCCCGACTTTGTGACTTGGTGCTAATGCTGTGACACTGCGAGAGTGGGAGAGCCTTACGGCAGAAAAAGCCACCGAACCAAACCTGGCGTCTGACGCCTTTAGGCGGCTTGCTCAATAAACCTCTTCGTAATCTGAGACATTGTTTGGGCTTTCTTTAATTAGTTTGGTGTGTCCTAACTGATGCTCCATTCTGGTCAGTGAGGTGCTTGGTATAGGTGGATTATTCCTCCCCTTTTCGTCAGAAGCCCATATTCATAAGCCCAACAGAGGATGGAGGAAGCGTCTCTTATAGCTGCCTGAACAAAGCCCAGCCGAGAAGGCAGTCGGCCCAGCCTGGGTTGTGGACACACTAGGCGGTCTCGGTCGGCCTGGCCGACGGTGAATGTGTGAAGAATGGGGTTTCCACCCAGCGTAGGATGGAGACATGACACAGAGGGCTCTGTGCTGACCCAGAGGGGCAGTGTCCCTGCCGGACGACGGCGGCCAACCAGTCAGTCAGGGCCATCACAGGCAGCACTCCTCCTAAAGAAAGGACAGCTATGGATCTTTGCTCCAAGTGTCTGTTCAAATATTTTGCCGACTTTCTCATGAGATGGTTTCATTTCTTACCACGTATTTTAGAGAATTCTTAATACATTCCAGATACAAGACTTTCTAAATACGTAGTTTGAACCCATGGCTGATTCATGTCAATGTATGGCAAAAACCACTACAATATTATGAAGTACTTAGCCTCCAATTAAAATAAATAATTTACAAAAAAGAAAAGAAAGTATTTTCTCTAGGCACAGCTGAATTGCACTGTGTCCCACCGGGCTCTCTAGTCGGGTTCCAGCTTGGATTTCCTCACCCACCCTTCTGGGAACCAGGACTGCAGCCAACCCTGGGTCACTTCGGTGTCCCACTAGCTACCGAATCCATCAAACAATGGAGGCTTCCCGGAGGTGCTCCTGCAGGAATCCCCACCTGCGTCTTTTATGAGCACATTTATCATGGCTTTTGAAAGCACCCAATGTGAGTGCTGTCTGTGAGCCAGGCTGCAGCTCCAGAGTTCATGGTGTGGTTAATTGTGGCTAACAGGAAAATGGGGGACATATGCCAATATTTATGCAAATAGCAAGGCTGCCCAGGGCGTGTGCCCTGGGGACGCCCACTCAGCACGGCCATCTTGCAGAGACACGGGCCCTGCTTTCACAGGGCAATTTAGATTACTTTGCAGATTGGGCGGAAATAAATGTTGAATATTAATGCTAATGGTGTCAAAGGTTCATAATCAGATCCGCAGGCCTAATTTTAGACCCAGCAGTGTGTCTGTGGGAGAGCAGGCTGAGAGTCTCCACGGCCATTGCAGTGGTGGGAGAGGGGCTGAAACTCAGCTGCTCGCCGTTCTGGCATCGGGAGAACTTAGCATGAGCACTGAGACGTGAGGATCTCAGAAGCGTAAGTGCCGGCTAAGAAATCCCCCGAACATCCAGACTATAAAACCTGCACAGCTACTGGCCCAGGTCTGGTCCCCAAGAAGCAGCGCTGGAGATGAGGACATGTGTTCCGCTGACGAGTTATGGGTTTGGCCCTGGGAGTGGAGGTGAGGGGAGAGAGTGGGGCTGGGGAAGCCAAGCGGGGGCGGGTCTTGGCTGCAGACTGGCTTCGTTCTGAACTGTGGAATCTCTCAGAAGAGCATGGAAACTCCTTGCCATCTTCCCAGTCAGGGCCCTGGAAGCCTCTTTCAAATCAGGAAAGAGAGGGAGAGAAACTGTCCTGCCACTCCCGCCATCATCCAGCTCTTCATCAGCCTGATGGTGATTTCATGCAGAGCTGCTGGGTGGCATGCAGCCCCATGAAGCTGCCTCCGCCGCTGTCCTTGAGGAAGCTTGGGGGTCACACAGGCTCCGGATGGATGGCAGAGGAGGGGGAGCAGGGGACTTGGGGGAACTTCGAGTCCAGGCCACAGTAGCAGCAGGGGGGACCAGCCACGAGGTTTAACCAGAGCCTGGAGAGCACTGAGCCCCCGCCTGGTGGCCCTGCTGCCCCTGTTCCAGGAACGCCTCACCCGCGGACCAGGCCCCGGAGCCCTGGGGGGGGTCACAGTCCTTCCCAGAGCGGCTCCCCAGGAAGCCATCATGGGTCAGCCTGGTGGGCAGGTGACTTGGACCATATTTATCTCGGCTAATCTAGCCCAAGGGGAGCTTCTGAGGAGTTCTGATTAGGGGAGTAATCTGAGAGATGCCTTAGTGAGGCCAGCCGAGCAGGAGAGGTGGAGGAGAGATGGAGGTGCCTAGAGGCCGGACCGCAGTCCAGGGCTGCCGGCTTTGACAGTCGTCCTGGCAATGGTGAGGACCACTTAGCAGTAGGCAGGTGGGGCGCGGAGCAGTGCCTGGGTGAGTGGAGGGCAGAGAGGAGGCTGAGTCTTGCTTTGATGGGGCAGGAGGCATCTGCAGGGTCCTGGACACACAGCACGCTCAGGAGCGCAGGATCAGAGGTTCAGAAGCAAAGACGTGGGGTGGGGGCAGGCACACAAGTCCAGGCTCCCTCTGCACTGCCTCTCGCCCTTCGTGATGGATTCAGGCGGGAGGGGAGGTGGGCTGGGTCCCACCAGGATGGACTTAGCCCCGGGGATTCTCAGGAGTGTCTGGGCCCCCTGCCCAGCCCCTGTGCCCACTCTGCTGTGAGTCTCAGAGCTGATTGTCTGAGTGGAGGAGCGGCCTCTCCTCCCTGAGAAAGGGCACCTGGTGTTTAGAAGGCCCCCCTCAGTGTTTCTCCTTTCTGGGAGTGGGGAGGCAGCATCCGCTACGCATTTCCTGTCCCCAGCCCTTTCTGCCACCCCAGGACGGCGGGAGCAAGGCCAGGCAGTTGGAGCCCCAGCGTCTGCAGGGGGACTGTCGTAGGCTGATCTCTGTGTGCAAGACCATCTGTGCACGCTTGCCTTAGTCCTGGCAGGTGGTCAGGAGCCCTGCCAGACACCCGCTTGCCTTCCCCAGGACCTGGGCCCCCAGGGTCACACTCCAGTAGCAAGACGCTGATGCCCAGGCACACGGGGGTCCTCCTGCTGTTGCACGACCAGGAAGCTGCTCCCAGGGTGGGGGGGCTCAGGCCTCCCCCTCTGTCTGTCTCCCACACTCCTCTGCATCCCCCTCCCCTTCCCTCTCTCTGCTCCTATCTTGCCATCACCATGGCAACACGAGCAGCTGTGTTCATCTCTCCCCATCGCTCTGCCAGAGCACTTGAGTGGGTGCAGCTGAACTTCTGATCACTGATCTTTAATATTGCACAAATTACAGCCACAGAAAAGAGGCCGCAGGTCAGGAGAAGCTAAAGCAACATGCAGGCAGCCCACCGTGAGCCAGGCCTGCTGCTGGTGCTCTGACCCACAATGATCCTTGGGTCCGCACCAGTAATCAGGTTCCAGGAAGGCTTCTTGTGCAGACCCCCGACCCCCTGGCTGCTGCATCTGCCCCTCCCCCAGGTGAGTGAGGACCCCCACGGAGCCAACGGGGAGCTGGTCTGAGTCCAGACCAGGTTGGGGCACCGGAGTGCAGAAGGCAGGTGGGTTCTCCTGCTGCCTGGTGAGGGCTGAGGTCCCAGCCCGCATGCGTGGATCTCCGTGCCAGGGGAGGGACCCCCTCATCGCTCCTTTGGCTTCTTCTTAGAGGGGTGATGGAGGAGGAATGGGGGAGGACGGGGGAGGGGGGAAGTGGGACGGGAGGAGGGGGCAGCGGAGGAGAAGAGAGCAAGGGGAAAGTTCTTATTTCATTTTTCCACCTTTAAGCATCTTGGTCTTGTGTCCTGGGGGTGCAGCTTGTAAATGAGGATTTTCTCCACTAGAAAAATACTACAAAAAACTACTAAATTAAGGAGCAGGTACCATTCAACTCTTAATGTGTGATTAGAAAAATAGAGTGAGCTTTCCAAGTCTTGAAACGAGCACATCTTCAGAGTCTGCTCTGGGCTCTGAGTGTGCAGGTTCACTTGGGAGGGAGACAGTGATAGAAACTGGGGTTCCCAGGGCCTCCCCCACCTTCATGGCGTCTAGATCCTGGCATACGGGTGGGGTTTACTCATGAATATACATTAAACAAAACAGTAATCTGAGAACACTGTGCAGAGGAACACAGATTTGCTATGACATTTTTTGCCTATTCATTTTTTCATACAAAGCACCCCATCAGTCACAGATTAGTTCCATGGTGACTAGAACCCAAATAAATCTGTGGCTTTTTTCCTCCTTCCTTTACGGCCCATCTCAGCCTGGTTACACATATGGGAGAAATACGTTTGACTGTGGACGCCTCAAACTGTACATCAATATTCCGGGAAGGCTTTTTCCAGGGGGCTGTGGAGAGAAACTACATCCTGCAACACAGAGCACAGTTTCTGCCCGATTCCCCCTCCCCACAGTCTTTCGCAGGAAACTCGCCTCCAAACCGCCCCTCCACTCCCTTGTTTCACCCCCTGCTACCCCTCTTCCCAGCCCCCCTCATGGACGCTTAAGACAAGAGGTTGGTCCCTGTCGCAGCCGAGGGGATCTTCCTTCTGGGCTCGAGAGTTTCACTGGGGGAGAGACAGAGTTTAGGAGCTCAGAGACCACTCTGCCAGCCGTCACACCTGGGGAGGGAGCAGCTTTGGCAAGCTGGGCTTCCAGGGTGGCTCCGAGGATGGACACTGTGTGCCTGGTCCCCCTGAAGCTCCATCACCCCAGTCGGGGCAGAAGGCCCCCCGAGGGTGCCATCACAGAGTCCCGGACGCTAGGGCTGAGGGTCCCCGGGTCCACCTGCCTTTCCACATGGAGCACAAATGTTTTTGGATGAGCTGGGGGCCAGGGGCAGCCCTGGGGAGTGTGGCCGGGGAGACTGGTGCTGGCCAGCGGCAAGGCCTGGAAGGGGCAGAGAAGGTCCCCCTGCGGGCGACCAGCCCCTCATCCTCGGTATGCGGTCTGTGGATGGTGGTGTTGGCCTTGCCCTTGAGGGGAGCAGAGAGAGGAGGGGTATCTATGTATCAGTTCATTGGCCGGGATGTTCCATCAACGCCCCCCAGCAGACAGGCGCAAGGTCTACACCTTACGGTGTATCCGGCACCTCACCCAGAGGCTTAGCCCCGCGTACTCCCAAGGGAAAGCCCCGCTGGGCTTGGGGCCGTGAGGGCTCGGGGAGGACGGGGCTGGCGGAGTTGTCTCAGCAGAGTCCTTCATCCCACAGTTGTTCCTGAGATCCCGCTGCAGGAGGAATTCTCCCGTAGGTGCTGGGACGAGGTCGTGGAGAAAGCAGATCACATCCTTCACACAGTTATGTGGTCCTACTTCAGTGGCAGGGAAAGACCACTGGTGGGGGGGGGCTCCCCAGTAACGCTGCCGTGGGCTTCACAGGCCTGGGACCGCTCATCTGAGGGGTGATGGCTCAGCAGGGGCCGGGGCGGGGGGCGCGGGCACAGGCTGGAGCCCCTGACAGTGAGGACATCAGGGGACTTGCCCAGAGACTGCCCAGCCCCGCGGTGAGGGAGCCGGCCAGTGCTGGGTAGGGCCTGCCTCCTGCCTCCGCTGTCTGGGTGCCCCCACGGCATCTGAGGCCCACAGGAGACCCAAGGGCAGTCTGTCCCGAAAAGGAACCTGGAGGGGAGGGGACAGATGGGAGAGCATCTGCCCTGAACAGCAGGACGTAGGCGCCCAGTGAAAGGACAACCGCTCATCACGAATGGAGCCCACAGCTAGTCCAGCGCAGCAAACACCTCATCAACGAGAGAGGTGATGAAGGGTGGGTGTGGGGTGCAGGGCTCCTTAAACATGCGCTTTTGCCTCCTTCGCTAACCACGTCCAGGCCCACACACATGTTCTCATGGCCTAGAGGGTTGGGCTTCTAGGCCATGAGAACATGTGTGTGGGCCTGGACGTGGTTAGCGAAGGAGGCAAAAGGTTGGAAATCTGTCAAGCCAGAAGCTGGTCTGGGGGGCTTTTCCTGAACCATCACATGGGTAAACTTTAAGAGGAGAAGTAAGCCCTCTTAAAAAGGAAGTCTGCCTTCTCAGGTTAAGCTCAGTGGCTGAGCACATATAGTCAGAAACATGCCATAGGCACTTCCTTGCCCTGGTGCAGTGGTAAGGATCTGCCTTGCAATACGGGGGACTTGGGTTCAACCCCTGGCCCAGGAAGATGCCACATGCTACTGGGCAGCTAAGCCAGGGCCTGAGACTGTGAGCCCAAGCCCTCCAGATCCCGCGCACGGCCACGAGAGGGTCTCTGCAGTGCAACCAAAGTCCCGGGTATGCAACTAAGTCAAACACGGCCAAATAAATCAATAAGGCAATTAAGCTTTAAAAATGCCATATATAAATGTGCCATAGATGTGCATTCTCTTTGGGTGGATAGATGGATAGACTGTCTTCTCTCAGGGTATATACTCTATGTCAAATAGCTTCAATATAAACAATTATGTATATAGCAGACACATGTGTGTATGCATACATTAGAGGAGGAAATGGCAATCCACTCCAGCATTCTTGCCTGGAAAGTTCCATGGACAGAGGTGCCTGGCGGGCTACAGTCCACGGGTGGCAAAGAGTCAAACACAGCCGATGACTGAGCACGTGTGTAGAAACGTATATATAATTACTTCTGACTGAAATTCCATGGAATATGATTTATCCAGATTCCTACTCTATATGGCACACATTTAGCAGGTCCGCCTAAATCCCCATGGCTGCTCTCATAAACCCACCGGGGAAATGCTTATATTCTCTGCTCAAAAGACGTGATACGTTTACATCAAAGAAGATAGCATGAAACTCACACCGCATGAATCAATCAACGGCAAACTGGTTAACAAGTACTGACAGCTCAGTGACTACGTGAGGTTAGTGGCTGCCCAGGACATTCAGATGCCCTGAATTATTAGGGTTTATACGTGAGAGAAGTCTAATGAGATTTCCGCAAATTTGACCATTGTCTTAAATGTACATGACATTTCCAGGAAGTTGGGAAGCCGAAAAAAATTGTCTAAACTATCAGTTGAAAAGAAAAGAGGGAAGACAAGAAGTTTGATTGACCTTGCTAAAGGAGAGTGACTCATTTGCCTAGTCTATGTAGAAAATATTTTGCAAAATCATGTTAAAGGAAGAATCATTGAAGAGTCCAAAGACAAAAATGTAGTAAAAATCAAAAGGATTATATGAATGTCAGGCAGCTAATATATGATTTGGGCCGGGGGAGATTTGTCAGCTTCTGGCCGTGATCATTATTTACAGATTTTGTAATTTGTAATTTATCTCACCATTATATGTATGCATTTTGTACCTAACTTACATTTGTCATTTCATCGTCTTCCTCAAAGGTTTTCCTTTTCCCTCCCATCAGTAGTGCCCAGCAGGTGATGGAACAGTCAGGAAAGGACACCTCTCTTCCTAGGGAGTTAAATGGAAGGAATGTGACTTGGATAAAGTGAGGTGTTGTTGGTTCACACCAGGTGGACAGACGTGAAGACAAGAAGGAAATGCTGGAAGAGAGGGCAGAGGACTCAGAACTGCTCGCCTGGATGAGGTCCAAGAGGGGAGCTGGGAGCCAGGACACGTGGTCCAGGGCAATGTGAACCAGGGCACAGGTTAGTTCTGGGTCTCAGCGATGCCAGGGTCCTTGGTGAATCTGGGTGACGGGGGACTCGTGTGTAGAGGTGATGTGTTGGAGATGAGGACAAGGTGAGAGGACCAGGGGTTTGGAGGGCTTGTTCACAGAGACCTAGGTCTCCTTGGATGCAGGTTGGAATTATGGCCAAGAAGGACATCACTATCCAAAAGGCAAGGTCTGCTGGGGAACTAGGAGGAAGTCAGATGACAGATAAGGAAGAGGGACGCTTGTCTCAAGAGAACAGAAGACTTGGAAGAAAAACAGTGTTTTGATGCTCTTGTTTTATGAAGAAAGATGGCGTGTTACCTGGAGGTGAAATGAACATACTTCTCTCCTCCTCTGAACCTACAGCAGCAGTAAGGATCCCCGGAGAAGCTTGGGGTTCAAGTCACATCCTCCCCACCCTGTTCCAGTCTCAGCCATGGCAGTGGGCAGTGTGGACACCGTGGGAACAGCTGGAAGGCTGACCTCTCAGACCACCACCCCCTGAGCTCCGCAAGCACTGGGGGCCCAGAATCAGGGCTGCAGAGGACGGAGGCCTCCTCAGAGCAGCTCATCCTGAAAGTGGAAGCCCAGCACACTGGCTGTTTCCACACACACACAGGGGCCAGCTCCTCTAGATCTGAGCCCTTCTCGAGGAAAGATCAAAACCCACACATCCTCCCCTTACTGCGCCCGGGGCCACGGTGATAATCCTGGAGACACTGCCCATTAACACGTCATGAAGCCCGCAGAGCGGTTCTCAAGGCTCCCTGCTTCCATTTGCTCAAAAGAAAAGACACCTCACCTCTTCACAGGGAGGCAGGAAGCCTGTAAACTCCCTTCTCTTAGGTTCCACTCTGTATCTGATCTGCTGGGAAGAGCTGCCTCTTTGCTCAGTGAGTGGATGAAAGGTTTCCGCCCACCCAGCCCCACCGTGACCGTGCAGGGGGTGTGAAGCTCTGTAGCATCGCAAATGGGCTAATGAGCCACCAGCTGCACCCCACAGAGTTAAGGTGTGTCAGAGCCTGGCACCCTTTAGCGGCCAGGGAGACGAGACTGGGGACAAGGACACTATTTTTCAGTTACTTACCCTCTGTGTGGGGATGGCTCAGTTTGAAGAGCCCCCGTGTGTGCTTCCCTGTGCTCTCTGGGTGCCTGGTCCCCCTCCCCACACCCTTCCACTGCTTCTTCCTCTAAAGCCTCTCTTGGTCTGAGTCTCCAAAGAAACACAGACACACTACAATACAATACAGTGAAGTTCTATGCAATGAGGCATCTCTATGCAAGGAGGCAGGCTACAAATACACTTTTCAACATTTTTCTGACCGCCACATTAAAACGATACAGGCAAAGCGAATTTCAATAGTATTTTATTTAACCAGTATATCAAAAATACTACTGTTAAAACATGCTACGGTTTAGTTGCTAAGTCGTGCCAGCTCTTTGTGACCCCATGGACTGCAGCATGCAAGGCTTCCCTGTCATCCACTATTACCCAGAGCTTGCTCAGTCTCATGTCCATTGACTCAGTGATGCCATCCAGCCATCTCATCCTCTGTCGTCCCCTTCTCCTCCCACATTCAACCTTTCCCAGCATCAGAATCTTTTCCAGTGAGTCAGCTCTTCACATCAGGTGACCCAAGTATTGCAGCTTCAGCTTCAGCATCAGTCCTTCCAATGAATAGTCAGGACTGATTTCCTTTAGGATGGACTGGTTTGGTCTCTTTACAGTCCAAGAGATTCTGAAAAGTGTTCTCCAGCCCCACAGTTCAAAAACATCAATTCTTCAGTGCTCAGCTTTCTTTATGGTCCAAATGTCACATCCGTGCATGACTTCTGGAGAAATTATAGCTTTGACTATAGACCTTTGTCAGCAAAGTGATGTCTCTGCTTTTTAATACGCTGCTTTTAATTTCCTTCCTACTGTTACACTCTGCAGTGATTTTGGAGCCCAAGAAAATAAAATCTGTCACTGCTTCCATTTTTTCCGCTTCTATTTGCCATGAAGTGATGGAACCAGATGCCATGATCAAAGAACATGTAATCAATATAATATTTATTAATGAGCCACTTCTCATTTTTTTTCATATGAAGTCTTTGAACTCTGGCATGCATTTCAAACCTGAAGCATGCCTTAGTCTCGCTCAGCCCCAGCTCCAGGGCTCGGCAGCCTCACAGGCCTCAGGCAGCCTCGTCTCAGCCTTCTGCTCAAGAACTCCCCTGACTTCCCGCTGTCCTCGTGTGCTGTAGAGTCCATCACCCGGGTTAAGTCCTGCTGCAGCTCCTCTTGGCGACCTTGGGCATGTCGCTTCACATCTCTGAGGACTGGTTTCCTCATCTGTAAAAATACTATGACACCAGCATGTAGCCCGTGGTCCTGATGTATCCTGCCCTCCTCCCATAGGAGGTGCTGAGTCCGGGCTCCCCAAGCCCGTTGTGCAGGACCACGAGGCTGCTCCGACCACACCACGGTTTTAAAAGCAGCTCTTCTGCACTTCTCTTGTTTGCCCATTCCTGTTCCCAGCTAACCTTCAAGGAATCTAATTACAGAAATAAGATCACTAGCCCATGTAACCTAACTCCTGACTGATGAGCCACTGAGCGCATACCACACCTTGCTTAACCTGTTGATTCTTTTCCTGGATTAAAAGAAGTGAGAATGAAGAATTAATAAGGCTTTTGGCATCAGTGATCTTTAAGTGCTTGTTAATAAAATAGTAAGTACTGATTTTCTACTTTTCAAGAATGAGTTGCCATCCATCATGGGGGCCATAGTGATATCACTGACCACACAAAAAGCTGAAGACAGGAATCTCTGAAAGGCATCAGCAACTACCTCAAAATTAATTTCCAGAAGACTGCCCCCAAATAAAGAGTTAACACTTTCAGCTGCACAGGATGACTTTTGATCTAGATCAAATGAGTTAATTTCACTTATTTTATATTACACACGGACTTCCTTTGTGGCTCAGTGGGTAAAGAATCTGCTTGCAATGCAGGAGACCTGGGTTTGATCCTGAATAGGGAAGATCCCCTGGAGAAGGAAAGGGCAACCCACTCCAGTGCTCTTACTTGGAAAATCCCTTGGACAGAGACGCCTGGAGAGCTGCACCATCCATGAGGTGGCAAAGTCGGACAAGAATGAGTGACTAACACTCACACATGGTCTATACACACGCACGGTTCTGGGCATATACCAAAAACAGGGAGAAGGCTCTATGGATTGACTTTGTAAAAAAACAAAACCTGCCTAAAGAATTAAGTAGTTTAAGAAAGACTAGCTGCCCACCCAGCAGTGCCCGTGTAGAGCCTAAGTGACTCTGTCTTGAAAAAAAAAAAGAGGCGCCATCCTGCGATAGAAGGCCGCACCCCCAGGTCACGACCCTAGACACGACCAATCATAGTGTGCCCAAGACATGCCAACCAGGGAACTCCCTTTAAAAGCCTTGTACCATGCGGCTCGGGGCTGCTGCCCTCACTGCGCTGTGTCGGTGTGTGTGTGTGTGCAGTCCAGACCCGGGTCTGCAATAAATTCCCTCTTGCGCTCGCATCAGTGTATGGCCTCCTGGTGATTGTGGAGGTGATTTGTTATGACCTGGGCATAACACCCTTAGCAGTCCTGAGGCAGACCAGGTGGGCAAGACAACCTCTGAAGACAGACTGTGAGAGGTCAGCACGTCTGTACGGAAGTGATGTGGGATCTACCTTCCTGATGATTCACTGAGGTTCTTTCTCCTCCTTCCTTTAAAGCTGTCCTTATGGCAGAGCAGAATCTTGGGAGCTGGTCTGGGACTCAAGCCTGCCCTCTCCCTAGGCCTGCTGGCACCCTGAATGAAGCTGCCTTTCCCTCCCACCAACACTTGCCTCTCGATGTTGGCTTTCTGAGCAGGGTTGACAAAAAATAGTCACAACCTAAAGGTTGAAAGTTGCTTCATTCAGTGGAAATTTTTAGGACTTCGAGCTTGGGAAATAGCATCTCAAGTAACCCTGAAAGAACTATTCTGAGGAAGTGCGGGGAGGAGCCAGATAATGTAGAAGTGTTCAGCAAAGGGCAGGTAATCTGAACATCAAAAGATTACTGTGAATTAAGGAGAAGCTGATACCCCAGGTTAAGGAATTAGTGCTTTTCTGTGTCTGGGAACATGCGAGAATCTGGGTTCACTGGAATCATTCCTTCCATAGGCATCTCCGCTCTCTGGGGCCAGCATCCCGCGTTTTTCCTGAGTTCCTCAGCACTCACTCTAGGGAGCGGCTGCAGCCTAAAGTTACCTGAGCGCGGGCAGGGGTATTCCTCTCCTTTCTGAAAGGTTATTGACGAAATCACAGCAAAGACGCCGGGAATCTTGGCCTCCGGAAGAGAAGAATTCAGTCCTGGGCCAGAGACGAGGCTTGATCACTCAGAGCTTTTGTGTAATAAAGTTTTATTAAAGTATAAAGGAAATAGAGAAAGCTTCTGACATAGGCGTCAGAGGGGGTAGAAAGAGTGCCCCCCTGCTAGTTCTTGGCTGGATGTTATATAGTCACTAGGTAGTTTGCTAATGAAAGAAAGGAATGTCTCAAAACTCAGAATGGCGCCAGGCCCCTCATACCTAAGATGTACTTTGGGATAATCTTGGCACCAGAGGAGTCATCCTGGGCCATAAAACGATTGACTTGAATCCTGTAGAAGGGCAGTTTACCTACAGATAGCTTCATTTACATAGATTAGGGGAACAATGTCTGAGTATAACTAACTGGTTTGTCAAGGAGGTTTTAAGGCATGTGGCGGAACCAGATTAAAGATGGAGTTTGGGGTAAATACAAAGCACATTAACAAGCTTAAGACAAACATTTCCGTAAGAAGAATGCATTCGTTAACTCAAGGTGAGACCAGGTGTCCGTATGGCAACACAGTGTTTTAAGAGAAACCTTTAAACTTGTATAGAGAAGGGGAAAATATCGCTAGTTTGTTTCCTCCTGCCGCTTAGCTTGCAGCCTATTTCCTCCCTTTGGAGACCCCTGGCCTTTCGGCCTGTCCCTCTCCTTTCTCAGTTCCCTTAGGGCTCCCTGCTTCCTATGGAGAGCCAGGACCGCTGGCGACCACGCCACACTTGTTCACTGATGTGGCAGGAAACACCCTACTTCTAAGCGACCAGCAGCCCAACCCGAACCTGAGTTTGGCCGCAGTCTGCGGATGTGTCGGGGGTCAGGAGTCCAGGGCAGACCTCGTCTGCCCCCCGGCCCCCGAACACCATCACACCCTCCGTGACTGACCCCTGACACCCCTCCCCACCTGCTCTCACGCCCCGTCAGCCCAGTCCTCTCCCCTCTTGCTGCACCCCTCTCTCCTGGCCTTCTTCTGAACCTAGTGAATGCCCACAGTTTCTCTTCTCATTGAGGCATTCACTGAGCCCTCCTAAAACCAAGTTCCCTTGCTGAGCATCTGACTAACTCTCTATCCAGAACTATGTCCTTTCTTGTCCTGCTCCTGTTCTCCTCAGGATCGAGGAGCACAAAGGAAAGGGGGGTTGAAACCAAGCAGATCCCTGTGGGCTTCCCAGGCACAAACCTCATCCTTGTCCCTGTTTCCTGTTCGTAGAAAAGGCTCTAGACCCCTAGGCTTTCCCCTGGGTGACAACGAGCAGACTAGGGCACCTACTAAACTGGAGAAGCGTGAGAGCGCAGGCACAAAGGAAAAGCAGTTAAGCCAGAACAGTAACGCCAGTAGCTCAGCAATAAACCAGAGCCCCAGTGCTTCCGGAAGGGATTTACGAGGCAACCTAACACGCATCTTTGGAGCGGCAGCTGCCCACCCTCCCTGCTTGACACCTGCTGTAAACGCTGAACTTCCTGTCCCACACCCCCACGTCAGGTTGGGAAGGACTGCCACGTTCTATTAACAGATGCTTCAAAGAGTCTAGCGAATTCCGTGTCACAAATTAAGAAGCCCTGAATGAAAGAAGTGCATAGGACTTGGAATAATGGGGCTTATGCTTATCATTTAGGAAGACGGCTCTCGACTCAACCTCTCCGTCAGCACTAAGCGCAGGAATCCAAGCAACTGCAACGCTAGAGACAGAACAATAGCTGGTGCAACACAGCGGTGCAGTTCTGGTGTGCGGGGTCAGTGCAGACCCCACGGGCACAGCCCCTGGCAAGACTGCCTTCACCACAGATGCCAGCTGCTCCTCCACCAGGCCTCCTGTACTGCCAGCCGACTGGCTACTCACTTGAGTTTGCACGATCCTCTCCGTTTCAATAATTCACTAGCATGACTCAGAAAACTCCAGAAAGCCTTAGACTTATGATTCAGTTTGATTAGAGAGGAAACAAATCAGAACCAGCAACGCAGAGAGACTGCAGGAGAGGGACACAGTTTTTCTCTCCCCTTCCAGGTTCCGGCTGGTCTAGGGATTAAACTGGCATGAGATAGGTTAACAGGAGAAAAATCAAGCAAAAGTTTAATAGCATTTAAACATAGGAGAGACCCGGGAAGACCAGGTAAGGCCTCAAAATGGACAAAGCCCTCACACTGAATACCATCTTCAGACAAAACAAAAGGGGAGTTTGAGGGCAGAGTTTGGGGCTTCAAAGAGGGGACACAGGCAACTGATGTGGAGACAAAAGCAAGTGTCTGAGCCCCCTCGTCTCTCCGAGGCCCAGTAAGCATTTGTTTGTCAGACTGCTGCTTCTCTAGGAGTTACCTAGTTAGCATAAGCTCAGAGGTGGTCTCTGTACCCACCATGAATAACAAAGACATCTACTCCTATCAGTCAGGAAACCCAAAAGGTTTAGAAGCTCCCTCCCAGCACCTGGGGATAAAGGCTAGATGCATTATTTATTATGCATGTCAGTTATTCAAAATGCGTTGGAAATGGAGTTCTTGTTCACTGCCATTTCTAGTAAATCAAGAATTATTACGATCTCAGTTCTCTCTAAAATTACGAAACAAACGTTTTACAAGGGCACACGCATTTCTCATGCATTCAGAGAACGCTCCGGAATTGTCTGGGAAGACAAAGCTCCCATGGGTAGCAGAGGTCGAGAATGTAGTACCACTTTACTAGATGGAAATAAGAAGGGCTGGGATTCACAGATGCAGTCGTTTAAGACACAAAACACATTCATTATGATATAAAAATTTTGGCAATGGGAAGATAATTTTGAGCCTAAGGATAATTTTTTCAAGTTGTCTAAATTGATATCCAGTGGCTAAGCATTGCATCACAGGTAAACAAAGTTGTATTTTTCTCATAAATTAATAAGATGATGAGCTCTGTGGTCCCTGTTACTATTTTTATTTCACTGTGACCATATCACAAGAAAGGAAAAGCAAAGACACTTTGTACAAGAAAACTGCAGTTTTTTCCCCCCAGAATTACTGCAGTTTAGAATCTTGATTTTCTGTTAAAGTGGAAAGTTGCATTAAAAAAAAAAAAAGCTCTCCCTTACTTAGAGGCTTCCTGGCAAGGAGGGAATTTGAGACTTAGGACCTTGATGATCTAATTAACCTGTCAAATGTCCAAGTGAATCCAGAACCCCCTTTATTTTATCCTCAGGCCTCTATCAAACCACTTTCAGCAGGAAACTCTAGTTTCTGTGACATGACCCTTCTCAGTTTATAAGTTTTGAGAGAAAATAAGTAAATCACTTTCCTGAAATTCTTCTCGACTTGAGTTCCATTTTAAAGGAAGCTTTCCTTGCTGCATGAATATCCTTCAAAAGAAGAAACCAGAAGTTTTGCACCTAAAGTGTGCTGGGGCGCATACACCTTAAGTGGAATGTTTATAAACTGCAATCTCAAATAACCTCATTGATGTGTGGCCTCATTTCTAAGCATGGGGTGTGTCTGGGCAGAGTGGTTTCAGGAACGGGGATCCCTCCCAGGGCTGGAGCATGTGCGCCTGTCCATCACTCAGAAGGGTATTGTTATGCCCAGATCCCAATCTCCACAAACCACCAGGAGGCCATTCACCGATGCAAGCGCAAGAGGGAGTTTATTACAGACCCGGGTCCGGACCGCACGTACACACACCCGACGCAGCGGAGTGAGGGCGGCGGCCCCGAGCCGCATGGTACAAGATTTTTAAGGGAAAGAGACAAAGGGTAGGAGGGCTCGGATGGGGTAGGTGAGGGGATTTTCGCGCGCTAACCCCTGATTGGCAGTACTAACCCCTGATTGGCAGTCGTGTCTAGGGTGGTGACCTGGGGGTGGGGGAACTTGAGTGATGTCTTCTATCACAAGATGGCAGCTCCTCTTTTTAAGAGGGAGTCACTTAGGCTCTACATTCCCCCCTTCTCTAGTCCCAGAGGAGGCCAAATCATGGGCCTTCAATGAACTCTATGTCATCGCTCAGCCAAGGTGGATGTTACCGACGTGCAGTGTCTCTTTTAAACTTTTTCCAGATTTTTCCGGTCGGTGGTGGCTCATCAGTTCTGTATTTCTTATCAGGATCTCCTGTCATAAAACAACTCATGCAAATGGTTACCATGATGCCTGGCCAGGGTGGGTGGTTTTAATCAGTGTTGTGTTGTTTTTTTTTAACAATTTTCCCCTGCGAGACTTCATACTCAAGATATTTTTTTTGGGTATTGGGGCTGAGGTCTCTCTTTTTTTTTTTTTAACTTTTTCCTGCAGTGCATGGACATAGGCTTGCCTAGCAAAGCAGAAGTTTCTCTTTTCTTGGTCTAAGTCAAGGTATATATACATTTTTTTCTCTGAAACCAGCATTTACCCTTTGAACTCAGGGAAGGTCACAGAGGCTGAATGAAGCCTATATCTTACAGATAAGAAATGGAGAACACTGAACAGATCTGTACTCCAGAGCCCCAAAATCCTGTTCAGTTTTAATTCAGGGAACAGAGCAACTATGACTGTGATAACTTCTTGTCAAACTGGGGCATAGGACTGCCTCAGCTTGGGGAACAGACACTGAATTGGAAGTATTTCAGAGCTCCAAGTCCTAGATCTGAGCCTTGTATGATTAAAATCTTGATTTCTTGGTCTGTCATTTTGTTTTAACAGATCCACTTAGAAGTAACTGGAGGAGGAATATCTGGAATTTTAATAGACAAAAGAAATCTCATTTTTTCTAGATGAATAGGCCTGGAACCCAGTCTAGACGTGGCAATTCGGGGAGACTTGTGGCCTGGTAGCCAGTTGCCTAGTTTTGTAAAAGGTAAGGTCACTAGCTTCCAGCAGACATTGTTTTCAGAATGGTAGCATCTAAGCCTGACACAACTCAGAAAACTCAAGTGTTTAGTAATACAACGTCTAATCTGAAATTATACCCGTAGTATCACCTAGTTATTTCTCAGGATGTCTGAGCCGTAGCTACTCTATTTTGACTTTTAATAGTAAAATTTTTTAATAGTCAAAGCAGATGTCACCATTAATGATGTCAGTGTTTTTTCTAGATATGAGAAGATGCAAGAATTGGAACTCGTAAATCTTCTCCTGAAAAGATCTAACTATCTGAAGGCCTGTTCTGCCAGTTTTTCCCAGAGCACAGAGTGCCTCATTCCTGATTTTCACCCTGAACTCTTCTCAGGGGCGTTGAAAGTCAGCAGTTGCAGTGGCCATGATTTAATCATTGTAGATGCAGTCTTTCGTTGGCAGAGCCCCTTTTTGCTCAAAAACTTGACCATGATTTTGAGGGGGGGCATTTCATGACCGTTTTATCTCATGGTGCTGAGAATGTCCATTCTCAGGTTTGGCAAAGATTCCGTTGACAGGCCACTCAATGTGCTGTTACTGGACTAGGCCATAAAACAATATCCAAAATTCTCTGGACCACCTGTCTTACTAGCCTCTTGGTCCAGGAAAATATTTCCTTTGTTGCTTTTTCTCATATCTAGAGTTACACTGTTACCATCATCGATCTCATATGGGATTATATATTATTCTATTAGAAGCCTCAGATACACATTTGGCAGTGTAAAAAGGGCAATCTTGTAAAACAGGTGAAATACAAATAACATAGCCAGCAGTACCAGCAAAGTCACAAGTAAGACTTAGGTCACGAGCTTCTGTTAAATGCAGCCCAGTATACATCAGATCATCTGACTTACTCTGTAGAATCTTTATCTTCCAGGGAAATTGTCTATAAGGCACTGTCTATAAGGCACATAGTCCAGTTTTTTTAATATTACTAGACTGATTATCTCTAGTATGATTTAATTATTTTTAACACAGAGGAGACTTTAAACCCAAATTACTATAACCTGGTGTTATCTATACAAATCTATCTCATAATTGTGGGAGATTTTTTTTCCTTTGCTGAAACTTTTCTTGTTGTTCCGACCAAGCTTGAGCAATAGGAAAAAGCTCAAATTTATGGCCAGAGTCAGAGCAGGCATTATTAATTGGCCTGGAGAGGGGATCTCATATTCAGTGGCCTGAATATGACTATAATATTTTTTAAGTAAATTTTCTCAGGGCCAACCAGTCAGACTCTTGTAGTAGAGAAACCTACCAAGGTAACCCAGAACTAGACACAGGCAATTGGCCACAAACCCAACAATTGGATTGATTTCTAAAACTAGCCTAGAATCAGATCTATGACAGAAAAGCATTTGATTTATATGCAAAGGTCCAAGAAGCCAAGAAAACATTATAAATGATCATACGAATCAGGTCCAGCATTCTAGGCAAGCTGTCCACCTCTGATGTCGTCTTCCCATCCTGGTATAGTGTAGTTTCTTCTGATAAAGTCTTTTCATCCAGGTTGGAGATAGACAGTCCCTTAAATTATGTCTTTTTTTCAGTCCTGGTTGCAGATCATGAGGCATCTGATCTTCATCCAAAGAGAGATTACTGAGATAAGCTTCAGAAACAAACTTAGGGTGTTCTTTAAGA
This sequence comes from Antilocapra americana, assembly GCA_007570785.1. NCBI lineage: Eukaryota > Metazoa > Chordata > Mammalia > Artiodactyla > Antilocapridae > Antilocapra > Antilocapra americana. The sequence continues at coordinate 142,607 of ML664216.1, forward strand.
ATTCAATTAAAGTTTACATTAATATCACATAACAGCAAAGAACTATCTAAGAACTGAGTCTTACTACCTCCATTGGTAGACCTCTATTAACAAACTGGGATTTAACATTTATTGAAACATCATCATTTTTTTTTAATTACCCTCACTTTTATCAAATTTAACTAAATTAAGGCTAGTTTGTTTGCAAAACAGGTCTGTTCACACTAGTTTTGGTCTGATGATTTATATACTCATAATTGATCCTAGACTTTTTTATTTTGTTGAAACATTTATAGAATCTCAGACTGAACTTTTAAATTCAAACAAGGCTGGGAAACTCACACCAAAGGCTTATCACAGATTTTGCCTAACAAATCTAGGTGAATTTTTCCCTTAAAGGTCTCAAAATTCCTTGGGATTTTTGTGCCTGTTAGTGAGATAACCTTCTTAGCTCATTTGATAAGCTTACTGGAAACCTAAGAATTTCAAATTTCTGAAGAAGTTAGATACAAAATATTAATTGTATTGTTTATAACATATAATTTTACCAAATTATTTTTCTAATTAGTTTGAGGAAGGTTTTTCCTACTCCTTGAAAACACAAGATTTTAACCTGTAATTTTTCAGATAAAAACCATAAAAGTTATAAGCATATTTGCAGTTCACTCAGTTCTTTTGCGAACTTTTGTGAAGTCATCAGGCTTTTTATTAGAATACCAGGACATATCAGAATGTTAAGAACTCCATATAATTTCTAGATTATCTGTATTAGTAATTTTATCATACATTATAACATGAGTGGATTTATTACTCATTTGATAATATTTTTTTGGTAATTTAACCCACTAAATAAATGCAACTGGTTTAATATCTCTCTTTGGGATGTTTCAAGGGCCCTCTGAAGCACTCCAAAGTTAGTTAGAGGTCAGTGACTTAGAAAGTATTGTCAATAAATATGAAAAGGGTTTATAACAGTCAGATAAGATCATATAAGTCACTGTGAAACAAGTTACTCACTTAGCTGAAATTAACAAAAGATTTTAAAGGTAAACATAGAACAGATCACTTCAGAGATAAACTTAAAATCTATTATCAAAGGTAGTTTAACATCTCAAGAAAACTCGTATTTATGCACAAAACTCTTTCCTTGGGGTCCACTTTCCACAAAACATTCGTGTCACTTTCTGTACCCATTCCTTTTCTCTCTCATCCTGAAACAGCCACCTAGAAATCAGACCTACTTCATTTTCCCTTCATAAAATGTAATTTCACTCTTTATACCTTCTTTACTGAAAACACACATCTTACTTTCCTTAAGCAACCAAGAACTCACCCTTATATTAGCATTCTATAGATTGGTGAACATAAATAGCAGTGATAATTTCTAAAACCCTTGTTTTCTTAGAACATTTTAGGATGGCACCAAACATTATTCACTTATAGTCTCATATCTCTTTAGTTTCTCTGTAAAAGGAAATTAGTGTTTAGTAGTAAATGTTTCAAAATCTTATTTTATCTGGAAATGACCTAATTATTTAATAAACTTTTAACACTTAGCACACTTAGCACAACCCTTAAAAATTCAAGTTATGTCAATCTGGAGAGACTATTTTAGACGGATATTCTTAAAGAATAATCATATAAAAGCTCATATCTCATTTACATCTTTAGAAGTTTTTTTTTCTCTCTATTTTTTTTTAAATCGAGGTAATTACAGATATAATATTTAACTTATATTAAACCTAGGTACAATGAAAATATTCTACTTGATGTTAATGATCAACAAACATTAATATCAGGTATTTAATACTGAATTATTTCCCAGTTCACATGAACCTGAAATTTATCGTTTAATTTAGAATTATTTGATTTGTAAGCGCTTATCTTTCTTTAAGCCAATTAAATAGAGCTCATTTACAAATTAGCCTCAAAAATTATTACACAGAAACAAAGACATACCAAAACATATTTAAACAGACACAAAGCAGGATCTAGCTTTATTTTCTAAGTTTAGAGGTCAATAAAGTCTCTTGTTTCTTACCGGTCGGGGCACTCTGGCCAGCTGTCTGCGTCAGGAGGAGACCAGGGACAAAAGGGTCCCAGTTGCGGCCGCTGGGTCCAGTCCATTGGCAGGCAAGCCAGCCCCCGAGTACCCCGAGTGGTCAAGACAGTCTCAGCGAAGAAGAGGGGGACACCTTCCAGGGCCCGAAGCTGGGTTCTTGTCTAACACTCGGAAATGGATTGTCCGAGGAGACACATGTGCTGACAAAGCAAGAGACTCTATTGGGAGGGGCACCCAGGAGAACTGCTCAGCTGCGTGGCTCACAGTACAGCCACAC
>ML664216.1:144934-217170 GCA_007570785.1 Antilocapra americana
CAAGATGGCAGCTCCTCTTTTTAAGAGGGAGTCACTTAGGCTCTACAGTATCATCCAAGGAGACACACGAGCTGACCAAGCAGGAGACTCGACAGGGAAGGGGCGCCGGGCGGAGAGTGGGGCCTGAGGGAGTTCAGGAGGGTTGCTCTCCGTGTGGCTCGCCGTCCTGAGTTTTACGGTGAAGGGGCTGGTTCCTGGGTTGTCTCTGATCAGCCTTCTTGCTTGGCCTGGGGTTGGTCTGGATTCCAGCATGAAGGACTCTGGGAGGCTGGCCGGACATATGATGGGCTGGCGTCTCCTCCCCTTCTTGGCTCCTCCCAAAGTCTCCCGGTCAGTTTCTGGGGGCAGCACCCTGCTCCTTGTCTGGACCTCCTGTCGTGTGACAGTTTGGCAAGTGGTCATCACTGGGCATGGCCCAGGCAGGTGGTTTCAGTCAATGGTTCCTTAACAGAATCAGGTAAAATACCAGTGATCACCACAGCGTTACAGCCTCTATTCATCTTCACCTCCAGCAACCAGAATGCAAACAGAAAAAAGACTGTTCTGCTATTATTGATGGTTTTCTTCCACATTTCTTTTAAAATAATTGAGATAAGGATACAAAGAAAGGCACAGCAAAGAGGAGGACATGTCCGTGGGATCTGCTTTTGTCTCTGAGCTGGGCAGAGGTCAGAGGGCACAGAGCCGTCCCTTGAGTGTGTCAGTAGCTCAGGCATTTTGACTCTTTGCTGCTCAGAGTGTTGTAGCCACGCGCTCCAGGAAGCAAACTCGCTCAGAAGGACAATGCAGACAGTGGAGTGCAGTTTATTACACCGGCGGGCCCAAGGCAGAGTCTCCTCTTAGCCAAGGACCCCGACCAGCATTTGTGAGGATCTTTTATACTCATGTGTACGTCTAAACCCACCAACCCAAATCACCCAGAACTTACATTAACAAAGGAAAAGTAAATACAATCACAATAATGCCATCATTCAAGTATCATGTGTTAGAACAGTCAATAATCAATAAGCCCGAGGTTACATTCCAAATAGTTAATAGTCGATGAGCCCAAGATTACTATCAGAAAGTTTATGACCGTCTGGAGCCAGGGTTTATGACCTGTCCGGAGCCAGGGGTGATTAGTGCATGTTATCTCTTAGGTGTTGAGTATCCTGGATATAATCTTCGAGATTCCCCTGCCCAGAGGGGGGTCTTATCCCTCCATTGTAATTTCCACGGGCACTAAGCACAGAGTTCAGAGTCCATTAGAGGGGTGCCCGAGCATGATCAGCATGAACAGGCCTGAAATGGAGATCGGGCCCTTTGAATTCCTGCTTCACAAGAACTATAATCCACCAGGCTCCATGGAATTCCTCGGGCAAGGATACAGGAGTGGGTTGCCATCCCCTTCTCCAGGAGATCTTCCTGACCCAGGGGTTGAACCTGGGTCTCCTGCATTGAAGACAGATTCTTTACTGTCTGAGCCACCAGGGAAGTCACCTGACACACAAAGCGGTGGTTTATTTCCTCACATCTGCATAAGGACGTCCAAGAATATGGATCATTTTGGAGGAGAGCTGCTCTTATTTGAAAATCTTGTCATTTAAGCAAAGCTCAAATTGGGCCCGAAGCAAAAAACAACTTGCCTTGAGACACCCTGCAAGGCCGCCCATCTTCTGACGAGGGGAAGAAGCCATGGAAAAGTGGGGGCTGCGGGAAACCTGGGCCTGGGATGGGGGGCAGGCCTGCGGCTTAGAGCGGAGCAGAGGGGCAGGAGCAGCTTCGCTGCAACTGCGCCGCCCTTTCCACAACTGCTGGGGTGACGCCCGCAGGCAGGTGTGCCCTCCTCACACCCCCAGTGCCTCCGCTGGCACCTGCTTCCCGCTGGGTCCCCTTGTTACGGAGCACATGTTCACGTACCAAGAGGCACGGTGAGGCCAGGCGAGCTGAAATGGCAGAGTCTGGAGCAGAAGAAGTCTTATTGCAGGGCCAGGCAAGGCCGACGGGTGGCTCATGCTTCAGAAACCCTCGTTCCCTGATGGCTTGGCGGCAGGGAAGTGTGTACAGGCAAACTTTGGGGTGAGGCTGCAGGGGTGTGTGACTCTCCTGATCCTTTAGCTGTAAAGCATCAGGGCCATTGTCCAGGGATAGTGTGCTCAGCCTGGACTTACCTTCCAGGTGGGGGCCTCAGCTCCCGCAGAAGAGCTCAAAGATACTGTTCTGTGCATCCCTTCAGGAGGAACCAGGGCCCCGCTGTAATCACTGTAGGACTGTTTCCTGACCGTTCCTCCTGGTCTCTGTACCCCCTCCTCTCCCTGATTAGCAACTGTTTGAATCTGCCCTTTGGAACTCAGGGAAGGCCTGGAAGGCTGCATGAAGCCTGTTCCCTCCAAATAAGAAATGAGGGACACGGAAAGAACTTGTACCCTGAGGGTCCTGCCTGGCTTCACCCTCAGCGGTCACCGGATCTGTGCGCCGCCGGGCCTTGTCTTCCAGCCCCTGCTCCTTTTTAAAACTTCAAAGGATGTACCGTATCTTTGAAATTGTGGAAAGTTTTCATTCCTAGAGTAAGTCTGACTGTAATAAAAGTCTTAGTATTCAGCACACAGAAAGGATGGATACCGTGTCTGGCAACCCATCTGGCTGGGCTGCTTTTGGTGTCGGAAGAAGCTCCACACGCCCTCCTGTCTCCTAGCCTTCCAAATCAGGCTGCACTCAAACACCATCAATAATCTGGAAAGCGTCTCGTCCACGACCATGGGATTTATCAAATTCATAAGAGACAGGCTTGAATTACTGCCTTTCAAGAGATTTTTGTCAAGAAGTGGAAGTAGGGTGTAAGATTTTTCTGCACAGAAATCCTTGTGCTGTTCAGAGAGTCTGCTCTCACGTGCTCACTTGAGCTTCACACACACGCTTCGCTCTGCAGGAGACGGAGAAGGGCTGGTCTGGGGACGGTTTGCAGGGCAGGTGTAAGTCATGACTCTGCTCGCTCAGCGAGTTCTGCTGACACACGGGCAGGTAAGCAACGTGATTAAAAGCTGTCAGCACGGTGAGTGCGGCTGCGAAGATTTCTGTGGAAGAGAGGCTGATCCTGCTTCAGAAACTTCAAGGCTGCCCCTCCAGGATATCTGCAGACAAAAGTCCGGGAGAAAAGAGTGAAAGCGTCTTCCCATTTCTCTTTGAAAAGGAATCTGGGGCTTCTACCAGCAAGATGGAGTAGATGAACGCTTCCGTGTGCATCTCACTGAGTCTACTGAAACCCAGATGTGTGTATGTTATCGACACATAGACTGAGCCCATGCAGGGAGCATGGATGGCGAGCCTGCACCTCGGGTCTGCAGAACGGCCTGTGCTGCAGACGTGCAGGCCGCCTTTGCCTTGTGCAAACCTGGGGGGGAGCCTAGATGTCCCCCAACGTGGCTGCAATGAGGCCCTCGGTGCCCCACCAGGGTGGTGTCAGAGCCGAGCAGGAAGGCAGCCTTTCACCTCAGGGCTGCACCAGGAACTGCCCCTCCCCTCCTGGGCGTGTTGTCAGTGGAGACAGGGTGCTTTGAGTTTAGAGCAAGTTCACGCCCCAAGGCCCAGGAGTCTTGATTAAAAGTGTCACTCAGCCCCGGCTGCCCTGCGCCCCCATCGCCTTGCCTAGTGAGGTTGCTCAGATCTCCAAGACATTGACTGACATCAGTCCTATTCTGAAAATGACCCGCTGTGAAATATCAAAACCAGAGAGTTTCACTCTGGGTGACGATGTTCCAACTAGGACCGCTCCTGGGAGGGAGGCGTCTCTCCAAGTTTTGCACAGGGGCCTCCAGACCCGAAGACCACCACCTGGCCCACCCCACCACCCTCCGCCAGACAGAGATCTGTGGGCATGAACAGGCAGCTTCGGTTCCGATCTTGGGACAAAGTCCAGAGAGGCCTCGTTTGCTCCCAAGACAAGCGACTGCTTTCCCAGCAGCAGTGTTTCAGGTGACAAAACACTCTCCCACGTGCCCCCTGAGTTCATCTTGGTGGGACTCCATCCACTCTGCACTAGCAGATCCCGTGTTCTTGCCCCCAGCCCCACAGCGGGCCACCCCTCACGTACTTCAGGGATGGCCGCAGGCAGCCTCCCTCTGCCCAGGGGCTGGGCTGGGTGTCCTAGGGGAAGCAAGGGCTCTCCTCCTCCTCTGCAGGTACCCTGCCCCTGGGGAGAGCCCAGGGCAAACCCAGCAGAGGGCCAGGGTGTGGGTACCCTGAGGGGGGTGCAGAGGGCTCCCCCTTCCCTCCTGACCTGTCCTTGGAAGATTCCAGGAGCCTCATTTGCCCCTGGCAGACAATGCTTCATTCCTAAGGAGAAGAATAAAGAGACCAAAATTGTGTTTCGATCATAAACATAAAATAAAATGAATAACAATAAACCAAGAAAGGAAAAAAAGCAGACTAGAAAATTAAGATCTATAAATGCGCAATGATGTACGATGAGAAGCCTCTTTAGTCAATAGAGAGCAGAGCAGAATGCCGGGACTTTGCAGGAGGTTGAGGAGCCTGAGCCTGGAGGGGAGGATTTCCGTGCTAACTCCGTGGTTTGGAAACTCAAGCTGCTGGCTCAGCTGCTGGTGTCAGATTCAGCTCTTTATGGAGAGGGCTCTGGTTTTGTCATAACTACCATTTTTAGAGAGTGATACACACTTGTAAGAAAGTATAAAGAAAAGACATATTCTAAGGAAATATATTTTAAAGACCTGTGATGCCGTAACCCAAGGGTAAGCACTGTTAAATTCATCTGCATTTTCTGCTGAGCTTATGCACATAGATTTACATAATTGAAATTATACTGCATTTGCAATTTGATATCCTGATTTTTTTTCACTTCATATTGTGTAGTAAAAATTTTACATGTCATTGACAATTTTCAAGAAGCATTTTCATGATGGTATAATTATCTGTTGTGTGATCTCAGTTCAGGTCAATCACTCAGTTGTGTCCGACTCTTTGCGACCCCATGGACTGCAGCATGTCAGGCTTCCCTGTCCATCACCAACTCCCAGAGTCCACCCAAACCCATGGCCACTGAGTCCGTGATGTCATCCAACCATCTCATCCTCTGTCATCCCCTTCTCCTCCTGCTCTCAATCCTTCCCAGCATCAGGGTCTTTTCCAAGGAGTCAGCTCTTCATATCAGGTGGCCAAAGTACTGGAGTTTCAGCTTCAACATCAGTCCTTTCAGTGAACACCCAGGACTGATCTCCTTTAGGATGGACTGGTTGGATCTCCTTGTAGTCCAAGGGACTCTCAAGAGTCTTCTCCATCAACACAGTTCAAAAGCATCAATTCTTCAGTGCTCAGCTTTCTTTATAGTCCAACTCTCACATCCATACATGACTACTGGAAAAACCATAGCCTTGACTAGATGGACCTTTGTTGGCAAAGTAATGTCTCTGCTTTTTAGTATGCTGTCTAGGTTGGTCATAGCTTTCTTTCCAAGGAGGAAGCATCTTTAATTTCATGGCTGCAGTCACCATCTGCAGTGATTTTGAAACCCCCCAAAATAAAGTCTGCCACTGTTTCCACTGTTTCCTCATCTATTTGCCATGAAGTGATGGGACCAGATGCTATGATCTTAGTTTTCTGAATGTTGAGCTTTAAGCCAACTTTTTCACTCTCCTCTTTCACTTTCATCAAGAGGCTCTTTAGTTCCTCTTCACTTTCTGCCATAAGGGTGGTGTCATCTGCATATCTGAGGTTACTGATATGTCTCCTGGCAATCTGTGCTCCTTGTGCTTCTTCCAGCCCAGCGTTTCTCATGATGTACTCTGCATAGAAGTTAAACAAGCAGAGTGACAATGTATAGGCTTGACGTACTCCTTTCCCTGTTTAGTGTTTTTCCATGTCCAGTTCTAACTGTTGCTTCCTGACCTGCACACAGATTTCTCAGGAGGCAGCTCAGGTGGTCTGGTATTCCTATCTCTAGCACAATATAATTATTCCCTATGGCTGGACATAAGATTTTTGCACTCTGTTCACTATTACAGATATTATTAAGTTGAGCACCTTTATGAAGAAGCCTTTGGAGGTCAGTTTGGTGACTATTTCTTGGAAACAAATGCTAAGGAAAGGAATCACCAAGTCAAATCACATGAGTCAGAAAAGAATGTGCCAATTAATCCTTTCATGACAGACGCAAGCTGACTGTATTCTTCCCTGATAGGCAATAACTATTGTCACTATTTTTAAACTTTTCTAATTTAGTGAGTAACAAATATCTCACCACTGTGATAAATTGTCTCTCCCTAATCACCAGCGAGTTTGAATAATTTTTAAGTTGCCTTATCAATAATCTCCTTGTAAATAATCTGCTCATTTCCTTCAACCACTTTTCAATTAAGGAAAACAAAAAAAAAAGACTATTAATTTCTCTAGAGTTTTTGTCACATAGGAAATTAACTCATTGTTTGGCATATTTGTAGACATCTTCCTTAACACCTGCCCCTCTGTGATAAATCCACTCTTATGCTTTTCTTTTTTTTTTTTTTTTTTAATTTTCTTTATTGTGTTGGTTTTGCCATACATTGACATGAATCTGCCATGGGCATACATATGCTCCCCCTCCAGAAGCCCCCTCCCTCACACTCTTATGCTTTTCAAATAATGTTTTGAATATTTATTTAGCCATATTCAGAAGAAAATCATCTTCTTGTGATTTCTCTTAATGTTTACATGCTTCAAAGAAAAAAAACAAACATCAAACAAGAAATTTCCACCCCTTCAGATACCAGGTAATAATTTCCCCCCTTTGCCCCCCTCCTCTGCACTGTGTCCCTGCGTTTGTGTGTGGTGTCATCCTGCTGTAAGAACCCAGAGTCCCCCTCCCCCACCCGTTATTTTTCATGATAAGAACTGGCTTGGTAGGTCACGTGGACTAGCCATCTCTCCCTGCTGATCATCAGTAGTTCCCTGATTAAATAAGAATCCCTCAAAGCCAGTCGGGTCCATCTGTGAAAAGCCCTTCCCGTTTCTCTGATCTCTGCCTTCTTCCAAATGCATCCTGCTATTCCAGTTTCTACAGGATTACAGCATCTGAATGCTCCAAAATGGTCCCAGCTGGTCTCACCTGCTCATTATTCAAATGAATTTCTCTGAACAAGGGAGTGTAAGCCACTGTGAGGTGGGTGGGCAGCCAAGAAACCAGCGAGCTGTCCCTCCGCTTTATAGGATTTGTATCTTTACAATCTGCCTGCAATCCCACCGGGTGGGATACTGGAGCAAAGAGGCCTGGGGACCATCTAGTCCAGTTCCTAAAGTATCCCCACTCCAGTGAGGACTCTGGCACTGCCTCCTGCCCCCTGCCCCGGCCTCCAAGGGTCCTCATCCTTGGCGAGTCTCATGAGACTTGCAAGGACTCCCCCCACAAGGATCTGAGCCTTCCAGGGCCACAGGGAGCAAGTCACCACCGCCTGCATGAGGGCAGTCCAGTGTCTGTGGGACCAAGTGTGAAAACACAGCTTCCAGGGCAGGCGTCTCAGGATGCAGACTCTCTCGGACCACTTTTGCTCCTTGGATCTACCTCCTAAGGATGGTGTGTCCTGAAGTAATGCCTTCTAAGGACCAGATCACAGTGCTGGCATCTTTCTTTATTCAGACCATGCATCGTGTAAGTCCAGATAAGGAAGCTGGGATGTGGAAATGCCATTTCTGATACAGAAGGTAACAGGAATCACTGTAAGCAGATGAAGACATTTGAGGAAATAATAACCTCTAAGGATCCCGGAAGTGTGCATTTTTACCAGGGAACCCTGCGGGCACTTTTCAAAAGTCAGAGTGAAAAGCACACTTCATCTGTGTGCGTCTTCCAGCAGTAACATGATAAAGTCTGTGACTATTGGAAAGACAGAACAAAGCTGTTAAAATAAAAAAAAAATAGGAAAGAGTATATCCTGCATACATTTTAAAATCAGTTCACAAAATGAAGACTCAGAGTTGACCACAGATTATTCCACAAACGAATTTTCTTGAAAGTTTTAACAGTTGACATTCTGAGAGGAACACAGAAATAAGAGGACTTCTTTGTCATCGTGTGTAAACAGCTGAAAACACCGCAGGGTTCGATTTTCGGCTCCGCAGGACACGGGCTATGGCTTTCCGTCAGCCTGCTGTCACCAGCTCCAGACGCTGACTTTGCTGTTGTTCGACTGCTCAGTCATGTCTGACTCTTTGTGACCTCGTGGGCTGCAGGACTCCTGGCTTCCCTGTCCTCCACCGGCTCCTGAAGTGTGCTCACACTCACGTCCATCGAGTCGGTGATGCCATCCAACCAGCTCACCCTCTGTCGTTCCCAGTCTTTCCCAGCATCAGGGTCTTGTCCCGTGAATGGGCTCTCGGCATCAGGTGACCAGAGTACTGGAGCTTCAGCTTCAGCTAGTCAGGCACAGACTGCGTGCTTGATAAGCATCGCTGAATGGGTGGAAAGCCGCTGTCCTGGCAGCCTTCAGCGTTTGCCGTTGACAGGACTCACCCATCTGCCGACTTGGCGTCTCCAGCAGTGAAAAGGGGGCGGAGTGCTCGCTGTTTCACACCTTTTTGAGGCAGGAGCCTGTCCCAGCTCCGCCGCGGCCTCCCAGCCCCAGGAAGGCTTGTGGTGACAGGCCCGGCTCCTCTGGCCCCCTCCGCACAGACAAGGCACAGGGCATGGTGGGAAGATCCCTTTGCTGGGACACACAGTCAGTGGGGGACTAGGCTGACAGCTGGCTTTGTGGAGTGGTGGCCCCTACAGTGTCTGGAATTCTAGCTCTGAATCTACGGAGCCTAGAGCCACGCCTGGGACTCCAGCAAGGCGAGCCCCTGACAGGTGGCCGCTGTGGGCCCTGCCCCTTTCCCAGTCGGATCCCAAGTGCTGCGGGCTATGCTACAGCTGCAGGGCCAAGGTCTGCTCTGAGGAGGGGCTTGCCCCCAGGTTTTGGGTGGACGGGAACAGTGGTCAGACATAGGGTGGTCCTCCCTGAGAGTTCTCCTAGAAGCTTGGCCCCCAGGTCAGCAGCACGGGGTGAGTGTCCCGGGGATCAGCTCTCAGGCGCCTCCCCCTCCAACACCAGCACTGCTTCCAGAACGCTGGCTCCAGAACGGGGTGCTTGCCACGAGATAAAGGCCAGCATGTACACCAAAGCGAGAAATTAGTAGAGCTTTTTTCCCATTGAACTTACATATATATGCACATTTTTTAAATTAAGGTATACTCAGTGTATGATATTATAGAAGTTTCAGGTATACAATGAAATTTTTGACGGTTATATTCCATTTACAGACGTTATAAAATGTTAACTATATTACCTGTGAGGTATAACTCATCCTTGTTGCTTCTTTATTTCTTCTGTATTTATTTTTTTATTGACGGAGAGTAGATTCACGATGTTACGCTAGTGTTGGGTGCACAGCAAAGTGAATGAGCCACATATACGTGCTCGCGCATGTGTTTGCGCATCCTTTTTCAGATTCTTTTCCCACACAGTTTATTACCAAGTACTGAGTGTGGTTTCTTGTGCTTTTCAGTAGGTCCTGTGGCTGATCTGCGTTTTACACAGCTTCAAAAGAACGTGACCCTGAGGTGGTGCTCAGACTCACTGGGTACAATAGGTGCTCCTCTAAGGCCTGGTTTGCTTGGTGTTGGGGGGCTCAGCACACATGGCTCCTTCTTCTGGCGGGAAGTTCTCACAGGAAAGGGCCTCTCCCACCTCAGTGAGTCTGGCTGCCATGGACAGGGCGCACTCTGCGTGCAGGGTCTCTGCTCCTGCAATCTCTTCTTCCTGTCTGCCAGTCAGCCCAAGTCCTGAACGCTCAGCTCCTGATCTGCTGTAGGCCCACGTCTCAGAGGCGGCAGAGCAGGTGAAGCAGATGCAGTGATTCTCCCTGGATTTCACCCTGTCTTTCCAGGGACACACCATTTGGAAACAGCCCTGCATGAACCTTCATGCTTGATATGTGACTTCTGCAAATCCCAAGGCCAGTTCCTGATTACCGCAGCAACAGCAAAGATGCTCATGTAGGTAGGAATCAATGCTAACATCCTTGATGTGATAAAATGTCCCTCAGTCTCAAAGCCAAGCTGGCTCCTGAAGAGAAACACCATGCGACACCAGGCCCACCATCTCTGTGTCTCCTGGCAGCAGGAGCCAAAGCAATCAGGCAGGAGAAAACAGTTCAGGGACAAGGAAGCCTTCCTGTTTGTGGCTAAGTGCATCTATAGAGAATCCAGGACAAAGCTAAAATTACTAAAGCAAAACTACATGTACAAAAGCACGGCAAATTCACTGAAGTATCAGGGTATAAAATTAGCATAATAACAAGCAGCTTTTGTGTGTGCAAACAATGACCCCATAGAGGGGATGTTGGATTAGAGAACACCATTTAAATAGAATAAAAGGACAAGATTACAAAGAATAAACGTAACAAAATTGTGAACTCAAATGAAGAAATCTTTCAAATACCCTTCAGAAATAAAACTAGACTTGCCTGAATAGAAAGGCATGCTCTCTTTTCAGTTCAGTTCATTCAATGGCTCAGTCATGTCTAACTCTTTGAGACCCCATGGACTGCAGCATGCCAGGCCTCCCTGTCCATCAGCAACTCCCAGAGTTTATTCAAACTCATGTCCATTGAATCGGTGATGTCATCCAACCATCTCATCCTCTGCCATCCCCTTCTCTTCCCACCTTCAATCTTCCCCCAAATCAGGGTCTTTTACAATGAGTCAGGTCTTTACAACTGGTGGCCAAAGTATTGGAGTTTCAGCTTCAGCATTAGTCCATCCAGTGAATATTCAGGACTGAATTCCTTTAGGATGGACTGGTTGGATTTCCTTGCAGTCCAAGAGACTCTCAAGAGTCTTCTCCAATACCACAGTTCAAAAATGTCAATTCTTCAGCAGTCAGCTTTATTTATACTCCAACTCTCACATCCATACATGACTACTGGAAAAACCATAGCCTTGACTAGATTGACCTTTGTCAGCAAAGTGATGTCTCTGCTTTTTAATATGCTGTCTAGGTTGGTCATGGCCTTTCTTCCAAGAAGCAAGCGTCTTTTAATTTCATGGCTTCAGTCACCATCTGCAGTGATTTTGGAGCCCCCCAGAATAAAGTCTCTCACTGTTTCCACTGTTTCCTCCTCTATTTGCCATGAAGTGATGGGAACAGATGCCATGATCTTAGTTTTCTGAACGCTGAATTTTGTGCCAGCTTTTTCACTTTTCTCTTTCTCTTTCATGAAGAGGGTCTTTAATTCTCCTTCGCTTTCTGCCATAATGGTGGTGTCATCTGCATATCTGAGGTTATTGATATTTCTACTGGCAGTCTTGATTCCAGCTTCTGCTTCATCCAGCCCCGCGTTTCTCATGATGTACTCTGCATAAAAGTTAAATAAGCAGGGTGGCAAAGTACAGGCTTGATGTACTCCTTTCCTGATTTGGAACCAGTCCGTTGTTCTATTAGAACTCTTCCAGTTCTAACTGTTGCTTCCTGACCTGCGTACAGATTTCTCAGGAGGCAGCTCAGGTGGTCTGGTATTCCCATCTCTTGAAGAATTTTCTACAATTTGTTGTGATCCACACAATCAAAGGCTTTGAGATAGTCAATAAAGCAGAAGTAGTTGTTTTTCTGGAACTCTCTTGTTTTTCCAGTGATCCAGTGAATGTTGACAATTTGATCTCTGATTCTTCTACCTTTTCTAAATCCAGCTTGAACATCTGGAAGTTCAGAGTTCACCCACTGTTGTCGCCTGGCTTGGAGAATTTTGACCATTACTTTAGTGTGTGAGTTGAGTGCAATTTTGTGATAGTTTGAGCATTCCTTGGCATTGCCTTTCTTTGGGATTGGGATGAAAATTGACCTTTTCCAGTCCTGTGGCCATTACTGAGCTTTCCAAATTTGATGGCATATTGAGTGCGGCACTTTCACAGCATCATCTTCTAGGATTTCAAATAGCTCAGCTAAAATTCTATCACCTCCACTAGCTTTCTTCATAGTGATGCTTTCTAAGGTCCACTTGACTTCATTCCAGGATGTCTGGCTCTAGGTGAGTGATCATGATTATCTGGGTCATTAAGATCTTTTCTGTATAGTTCTTCTGCATATTCTTGCCACCTCTTCTTAATATCTTCTGCTTCTGTTAAGTCCATACCATTTCTCTCCTTTATTGAGACCATCTTTGCATGAAATGTTCCCTTGGTATCTCTAATTTTCTTGAAGAGATCTCTAGTCTTTCCCATTCTATTGTTTTCCTCTATTTCTTTGCATTGATCACTGAGGGAGGATTCTTATCTCTCCTTGCTATTCTTTGGAACTCTGCACTCAAATGGAAATATCTTTCCTTTTCTCATTTGCTTTTCACTTCTCTTCTTTTCACAGCTATTTGTAAGGCCTCCTCAAATAGCCATTTTGCCTTTTTGGCTTTATTTTCCTTTGGGATATTCTTGATCACTGCCTCCTGTACAATGTCACAAACCTCCGTCCATAGTTCATCAGGCACTCTATCAGGCACTCTCTCTAATCCCTTGAATCTATTTGTCTTTTCTACTGTATAATTATAAGGGATTTGATTTAGGGCATACCCGAATGGTCTAGTGGTTTTCCCTACTTTCTTTAATTTAAGTCTGAATTTGAACTCATATTCAGTTTAAGTCTGAACCCAAGATGAGCAGCAAACTGTGAGGATGTTTTACAGCTTTACTCATGAAGAAGAGTGATATATCAGAGTGATGCGTTGATCCCTCGCCTCCGCAATAAGCAGAGATATACGACCTTGAGAACACTTCTATCTGTAGGAAGGTAGAGGAGGACCCCTCCCCCAGTGCTAGTCCAAGCACCAAAAGCTGCTTCCCCGCGGAGGAGAGCTAAACCAAATGCCTAAGAAAATGTCTAACACACACTCAGGCCTCAAGCTGCACTCAAGGGATGCCCTCAAAGATGAGCCCCGCTTTGCCCACATTGACTGGGCAGCATCAGTCCCGCTATGGACCAGAGTGGTCCTGCTGATGGGCAGTCAGGAAACAGGAGGGATGGCCGGGGCTTCTCTGTAGTAGAGGACAGGACCGCTTTTACTTACAGCTCCTTCAGATTGAAGTATAGCTGATTAGGTGGCATAGCAGTAAAAACCTGCCCTGATAGGGCAGGGGACTTTAGAGTCTTGGGTTCAATCCCTAGGTCAGGAAGATGCCCTGAAGGAGGAAATGGCAACCCACTCCAGTGCTCTTGCCTTGGAAATCCCATGGAGAGAGACTTGTGGGCTACAGATGGGGTCATAAAGAGTCAGACACGACTGAGCATGCACACAGCCTGTAGCTGATTACACGGCTGTGTCGGATCTAGGTGCATGGAACAGTGGTTCAGATATATATGGGTATATATGCGTGTATATTACATATTCTTTTCCAGATTCTTTTCTGTTAGAGGTTATTACAAAAAACTAAACGCTGAGTATATTTCCCTGTGGTTACAGTAGATCCTTGTTGGCTGTTTTATATATTGCTGTTGTTGTTGTTTAGTTGCTAATTCGTGTTTGACTCTTTGCAATCCCATAGACTGTAGCCCACCAGACTCCTCTGTCCATGTGATTTCCCAGGCAAGAATACTGGAGTGGGTTGACATTTCCTTCTCCAGGGGATCCTCCCAAGCCAGGATCGAACCTGCATCTCCTGCATTGCAGGCAGATTCTTTACACTGAGCCACCAGGGGTCTATTATATATATATAGTGGTGTGTAGATGTTAATCCCGAGCTCCTACTTTATTCCTCTCCTCACCATTCCTCTCCTCTCTGGTAACCATGTTTGTTTTCTGGGACTGTAAGTAAAAACGAAGTGCAAACAGTAGTATACAATACAAAAAAATAGTATACAATACAAAAAGAAGCCCAGGAAAATGAACTGTATGGTGTGGATGGAAATATGGTGAAGGCGCGCGACTGAGCCTGAGGTTCCCCTGATTAATCTGTTTTACAATTTCAGGCAAATACTTTCCACATTAAAAAAATGAAGTTAATTAAGAAAGAGGAAGTAATAATGAATTCAAACAGAACTATATGGTCCCAAGCACACATCAGATTTATAACACATAGCTCCCAGAAAAGTAATTCAAAGATCTTTTATTTATTTATTAACTTTTTAATTAATCAATTTTTAAAAAATTTTCTTTACTTTATTGTGTTGGTTTTGCCATACAATGACATAATATCGCCATGGGTTTACATATGCTCCCCCTCCAGAACCCCCCTCCCTCCTCCCTCCCGATTCCCTCCCCCTGGGACATCTCAGTGCACCAGCTCCGAGCATCAACCCTGGGCTGGCGATTGATTTCACATATGACAATTAACATGTTTCAATGCCATTCTCCCACATCATCCCACCTTGCCCTCTTCCACAGAGTCCATGAGTCTGTTCTATACATCTGCGTTCCTTTTGCTGTCTCACATGCAGGGTTTTCATTACCATCTTTCTAAATTCCATATATATGTGTTAGTATACTGTATTGTTGTTTTTCCTTCTGGCTTACTTCACTCTGGATAATGGGCTCCAGTTCTGTCCACCTGAGTAGAACTGATTCAAATGAATTTTTTTTTAATGCTGAGTAGTATTCCATTGTGTATACGTACCACAGCTTTCTTATCCATTCGTCAGTTGATGGGCATCTAGGTTGCTTCCATGTCCTGGCTATTGTAAACAATGCGGCGATGAACATTGGGGTACACGTGGCTCTTTCAATTCTGGTTTCCTCTGTGTGCATGCCCAGCAGTGGGATTGCTGGGTCATATGGCAGTTCTATTTGCAGTTTTTAAAGGAATCTCCACACTGTTTTCCATAGTGGCTGTACTAGTTTGCATTCCCACCAACAGTGTAAGAGGGTTCCCTTTTCTCCACATCCTCTCCAGCATTTATTGCTTGTAGATTTTTGGATGGCAGCCATTCTGACTGGTGTAAAGTGGTACCTCATTGTGGTTTTGATTTGCATTTCTCTGATAATGAGTGATGTTGAGCATCTTTTCATGTGTTTGTTAGCCATTTTCATGTCTTCTTTGGAGAAATGTCTGTTAAGTTCCTTGGCCCATTTTTTGATTGGGTCGTTTATTTTTCTAGAATGGAGCTGCAGGAGTTGCTTGTATATTTTTGAGATTAATTGTTTGTCTGTTGCTTCATTGGCTATTATTTTCTCCCATTCTGAAGGCTGTCTTTTCACCTTGCTTATAGTTTCCTTTGTTGTGCAGAAGCTTTTAATTTTAATTAGGTCCCATTTGTTTATTCGTGCTTTTATTTCCGATAATCTGGGAGGTGGGTCATAGAGGATCCTGCTTTGGTTTATGTCAGAGAGTGTTTTGCCTATGTTAAACTCTAGGAGTTTTATAGGTTCTGGTCTTATGCTTAGATCTTTGATCCATTTTGAGTTTATCTTTGTTTATGATGTTAGAAAGTGTTCTAGTTTCATTCTTTTACAAGTGGCTGTCCAGTTTTCCCAGCACCACTTGTTAAAGAGGTTGTCTTTTCTCCATTGTATATTCTTGTCTCCTTTGTCAAAGATAAGGTGTCCATAGATGTGTGGATTTCTCTCTGGGCTTTCTATTTTGTTCCATTGATCTATATTTCTGTCTTTGTGCCAGTACCATACTGTCTTAATGACTGTGGATTTGTAGTATAGCCTAAAGTTAGGTAGGTTGATTCCTCCAGTTCCATTCTTCTTTCTCAAGATTGCTTTGGCTATACGAGGTTTTTTGTATTTCCATACAAATTGTGAAATTATTTGTTCTAATTCTCTGAAAAAGACCTCTGGTAGCTTGATAGGAATTGCACTGAATCTATAGATTGCTTTGGGAAATTGCTTTGCATTTTCACTATATTGATTCTTCCAATCCACGAACACGGTATATTTCTCCATCTATTTGTGTCCTCTTTGATTTCTTTCATCAGTGTTTTATAGTTTTCTATATACAAGTCTTTTGTTTCTTTAGGTAGAAATACTCCTAAGTATTTTATTCTTTTTGTTTCGATGGTGAATGGAATTGTTTCCTTAATTTCTCTTTCTGTTTTCTCATTGTTAGTGTATAGGAATGCCAGGGATTTCTGTGTGTTGATTTTATATCCTGACTTTGCTATATTCACTGATTAGCTCTAGTAATTTTCTGGTAGAGTCTTTAGGGTTTTCTATGTAGAGGATCATGTCATCTGCAAACAGAGAGAGTTTTACTTCTTCTTTTCCAATCTGGATCCCTTTTATTTCTTTATCTGCTCTGATTGCTGTGGCCAAGACTTCCAAAACTATGTTGAATAGTAGTGGTGAGAGTGGGCACCCTTGTCTTGTTCCTGACTTCAGGGGAAATGCTTTCAGGTTTTCACCATTGAGGATAATGTTTGCTGTGGGTTTGTCATATATAGCTTTTATTATGTTGAGGTATGTTCCTTCTATTCCTGCTTTTGGAGGGTTTTTATCATAAATGGATGTTGAATTTTGTCAAAGGCTTTCTCTGCATCTATTGAGATAATCATGTGATTTTTATTTTTCAATTTGTTAATAAGGTGTATTACATTGATTGATTTGTGAATATTGAAGAATCCTTGCATCCCTGGGATAAAGCCTACTTGATCATGATGTATGATCTTTGTAATGTGTTGTTGGATTCTATTTGCTAGAATTTTGTTAAGGAATTTTGCATCTATGTTCGTCAATGATATTGGCCTGTAGTTTTCTTTTTTTGTGGCATCTTTGTCAGGTTTTGGAATTAGGGTGATGGTGGCCCCGTAGAATGAGTTTGGAAGTTTACCTTCCTCTGCAATTTTCTGGAAGAGTTTGAGTAGAATAGGTGTTAGCTCTTCTCTAAATTTTTGGTAGAATTCAGCTGTGAAGCCATCTGGTCCTGGGCTTTTGTTTTTTGGAAGATTTCTGATTACGGTTTCAATTTCCGTGCTTGTGATGGGTCTATTAATATTATCTATCTCTTCCTGGTTTAGTCTTGGAAAGTTGTACTTTTCTAGGAATTTGTCCATTTCATCCAGGTTGTCCAGTTTATTTGCATATAGTTGCTGATAATAGTCTCTTATGATCCTTTGTATTTCTGTGCTTTCTGTTGTGATCTCTCCGTTTTCATTTCTAATTCTGTTGATTTGCTTCTTCTCCCTTTGTTTCTTGATGAGTCTGGCTAATGGTTTGTCAATTTTATTTATCTTCTCAAAGAACCAGCTTTTGGCTTTGTTGATTTTTGCTATGGTCTCTTTTGTTTCCTTTGCATTTATTTCTGCCCTGATCTTTAAGATTTCTTTCCTTCTACTACCCCTGGGCTTCTGCATTTCTTCCTTTTCTAGTTGCTTTAGCTGTAAAGTTAGGTTATTTATTTGACTTTTTTCTTGTTTCCTGAGGTGAGCTTGTGAAAGTTCATTGCTATGAACTTTCCCCTTAGCACTGCTTTCACAGTGTCCCATAGGTTTTGGGTTATTGTGTATTCATTTTCATTCATTTCTATGCATATTTTGATTTCTTTTTTGATTTCTTCTGTGATTTGTTGGTTATTCAGCAGTGTGTTGTTGAGCCTCCATATGTTGGAATATTTGAATGGTTTTCTCCTGTAATTGATATCTAATCTCACTGCATTGTGGTCAGAAAAGATGCTTGGAATGATTTCACTGTTTTTGAATTTACCAAGGCTAGATTTATGGCCCAGGATGTGATCTATTCTGGAGAAGGTCCCGTGTGCACTTGAGAAAAAGGTGACATTCATTGTTCAAAGATCTTTTAAATAGTGCACCCTGTCTATCCTTTGTGGGATAGATTTTGAGAATAATAAAAAAATGTTATGAATTTTAGTCAGGCTTATTGTTGACAGTGGCAATGAGGTGGTAATCATGAAATGACGTGTGTGTTGGAGGAGAAAGTCAATGAATAAG
Source organism: Antilocapra americana (assembly GCA_007570785.1). Classification (NCBI taxonomy): domain Eukaryota; kingdom Metazoa; phylum Chordata; class Mammalia; order Artiodactyla; family Antilocapridae; genus Antilocapra; species Antilocapra americana. The sequence goes on from ML664216.1 coordinate 162,808, forward strand.
TATTTGGTTGAGGACGCTGGGAAGGAGAGTTCTCACCATTGGAGAAGGGTAGTAAAATGCAAAGTGGCAGAGGGTGTAAGAAAACTGCGATGCTGGTTTTGAAAGAGTTATGTCAGCATAAACCCTTGATCTTAAAGACACACATTCTTTAATTTAAAAGTAAAAATACAATTCCATGCATCTATAATGTAATTGTGCGAATATCTGTGTGATGTGTGTGTGGATATATGCATGTATATGTAATTTTCTGTGTCCACTCAGTAAAAGGAATCAGCATCCTAGAGTCTGGTGGAAGCAGAGTGGTTCATGAACCCAGGACATCTCAATGTCACAGAAATAAGGCAGAGCCAAAGGCAAAGGACCCCACGGCAGGAGGACTCAGATGCCCCTCTCAAGGGCCTCCCACTGGCCACAGGCGAGGTCATTTGAGCATTGCATCCTGGAGACAGTGGGTGACAGGTCGTTGAAAAACCTATCTGTGCAGATGGTTATGAGAGAAGAAAGGAGCAGAAAGGAACATTTGTCTTCACCGATGTGGCACACACGTCCCTTTATTTTGCTATCTGCGGCGTGATGGTTCCCTAAGGGAAGGGTCGTGACCATGTGGGGAGGCTGTGGAGCCAGGAGTCCACGCAGACTCAGCACCACCGAGCAAATTTCCACAGACACTGCACAACCAGGCCCATAAGGGGGCAAGGACCATCGTGGGCCTGCTGCCAGGAAGCGGTGGAAGACAACTCGGCAGAGTCCTGGGAGGAAATGCCATCCCACGGTTAGCCGTATGGCACGGCCCTACAACCCCAAGTGCCGGCGCGGGTCTCCCAATGAACCACGGTCCTGAAAGAAGAAGACTCTGTGGGGAAGTGGACGGAAGGCAGCTCTGGATTTCTCAGTGTCCAGAGGGACCTGTCAGAGCTAGTGAGTGAAACAGACTATAGCCTGGGGGAGAAGAAGCGTAACACATTTTTATAAATAGAAGAAACTCAAATATGGATGTGAGCTGACAACTGTGAGCTGTTGTTGAGTTAACGTCAAAGCGCTTTAGGTGTGACTGTGGTGTTCTGGTTAGGTGGGCAAAAGTCTTTACTTTTTGGAGACTCATACTGAATAATTCAGGGGTAAAATGTCAGGATGTCTCAGACTCACTTTTACATAATTTATTAATAGAAAAAAAGAATGTGTGTATAGGCGTGTAGGTGAATGTATGTGTATACACATACAGAGAGAAGACAGATATGACAAGCTGCTGCAACATGTGAATTTGAAAAATGTAGGAGTGTTTGTTTTACAATTTTTAAACTTTTTATGAAGGTTTCAAAATTTAAAAATAGAAACTGGGTTACAGAATAATTCTACGTGCATAAAGCTAGCTGATTTCTTTAGTGACTACTATGAAAAGTGAGTCAGAACTGATTCTGGTTGGAAAAGAAGGAATCTCTCAGAAGAGCAAAGTGTCTCAGCCCACAGCCAGACAGGGACTGAAACTGCTCCCGGGCCCTTGGGGACCTGAAGTCAGAGCGGCTCTGGGCACGAGGTGGCCGGCCGGCCGTGTCCTCCTCCAGTCCTGAGCAGGCCTTCCTGGCCCCTGCCCTCCCCGTCCTGCCTGTGTGATTTGTCTTCAATGCCTAGTGATTCCTCAAAGCAATGCCCTTCCCTAAGCTGTATCTTCTAAACTCAGGCTTGTAAAATTGTTCAGCTCGAAATCTGCAAGCCTGTGATTGCATTTATACAATAGCTACATGATGTCCTATGCTTATGTGCTCATTACAAACTGTTTTTATAGCAAAATAAAATTCACATATCGAAATGAAGCAGTGCCTTTAATAATTTCTGTGCCCAAATTATCTCACACTTCTTTCCCAGCATTTGTGGGTGTGTGGATGCAGGGCCCACCTGAGGCCCTGTTGGACGTGCGCTTGGCCAGGGCCTCAGCCCCCAGGGACCCTGGTGGCAGGCAGGGCAGAGGCGTCCCTACAAAAGGGGCTGCTGTGACCCTCCAGGGCGGGCTCCGGGCCATCAACACGGGAGGGGGAGCCCAGAAACACAGACATTTCCATTCAGAACCCAGGCGGCTCTGCAGGGTCCGAGGGGCTGGGCTCGCTCCTGCACAGGAACCCGGCCTTCAGGTCACCCCTCGGCCCCCCCTGGTGGCACTGCCTACTCAAGCCGATCCCCAGCTCCCCTCCTCAGGCTTCCGCAGTCCTCGGGGTACCCGAGCACTTCCTCAACGCGTCCCTCGTCACAGAGAAGGAGCCCTCGAGTCACCTCCACAAAGGGCCCTGGAGCCAGAGCTGTACAGCCCCCGGCAGGCATCCCTCCAACCCCGCGGGGCTGCCCCCGGGCACTGAGCGCCAGCTGCAGAGGGCCTGCCCCCCACCCCCCTCGGAACACAGGCTCTTAGGTCCTGGTCTGGGGCCACGTTCCTGTCCTGCGTTTCTGTCTTGAGTCAGAACAAGGAAGTTCTCAATGCTTCTCATTAAAAAAAAAAAAGTCTTCCAGTTAATCAATGTTTTGTCCAACAGCTCTGCTGAGACTATTAATAAGCTTCTGAAGATGTAAATTATGTCCTGATCTCATTATTGGGCCTTCATCACAAATGTATACAGTGAGTAGCTGATTCTGAGCTCTAGAAACAGCAGGACGGTTGGCTGACCTTGAGTGGTGGCGTAGGGCTAGGCCCTTGATGACCGAGGACACCCGGCTGGGCCCAGGAGTCTGGACACACGTGGGCAAGCAGTTTCTGTCCCTTCTAAAGCGTGTCGTCCCAGAGACAAGGACTAGGTTGAACCAGGTTCAGGCCACGCCCAGGTGTCACCTCCATGGTGACACAGTGCAACGCAGCCCAAGCAACAAATGCACAGGAAAATGAAAAGTAACATGGAACCAGCCAGCGCACAGAGGGCCCAGCGGGCCGAGCTGCTGGCTTCCCGCTGACCTGCAGATGAGATGAGCTTGGACGGGAGTGGGCTACGGCTGGTCATCACCCTGCTGCAGGAAGCGAGGGCAGAGGCTTGGTGGGCATCCCTTTTTTACATCACAATCACAGGGCAGGGCCTCCCTGCTCTGGGCCAGGCTGAGCGGGAGCTGGGGCCCGGCTTGTGCCCGGGAGTCTCCTCAGTTCCCCCGACCCGTGGGGCCGACTCATGGGCGACCTGAAGTCTGCTCTGGCGGGGAGGGCACCCGAGGGACCCACTAGGGCTCCTGACAGGAGGCTTGGGTGCTTGGGGGGCCATTCTTCTGTCTCCAGTCTTCTACATGTTTGAAAATGTCCATCTTCATGTGCTTTAAAGCCCAGGGCACCGTCTCACCAAAGCGCATCTATGCTTTGTTGCTCAGAGACAAGGAAGGATAAAAGTGGGGACGTGTAAGGGCTTCGCCTTTGCTTCTTCTGTTGAGGAGTCAGTCCCCGCCCCCTCCCGGGACCTGAGGCTCCCCGTCCCAGCCACTGGCTCACAAGCATTTACCTCAATTTGATTTGGTCAATAAAATAATGGAAACATTTTGGTCACCAGCCATCCCTCCATCCAGTTCAGCCCATCCCTGCCACCAGGAGGCTACGCACGACTCACCACGTGGCCACAGCCCAGCTCCTTCCCTGGCTCCATCGGCTCCTGAGCTGGGCAACCCAGACGTGGCCAGAGCCGACTGTAAACGCAGTCCAGTCCAGGCCCGAGCCCCCTGGTCACCAGCATGACCCGATCTGGCCGCGACCCCTGCCCCGCCACCTCTGCTCCCAAACAGCGGCTCTCTGTTCAGAGCCAGGACTGCCAGGATCCTTGAAATGCATGTCAAGGTGGCAAGAGGCTACGCCAGGCTCAGGGCATTCAACAAGGCCTCCGCAGCCACCGCGTTCACACCTTGGGGGTTCTGCAGGAGACTGGGAGCAGCACGGTCCCCGGAGAAGGAAGTGAAGAAATGGCAGAATCCTAACCCTCACCCCCAGGTAGAGAATCGGAGAGCCACAGAAGAGGCGAGACTGACCGGCTGGTGCTGCCCGCAGAAGGCGGTGCTCCGGAGTCTACGGGGCAGGGGACCTGCAGGGACACCCACCTCCCCTGCTGCTGCCTACCCCACATGCTCAGAAACCCTTTGAAAAGCCCCCCTGCACTGGGTTGGTTTTCTCAGCCTGTGGCCGAAAGGAACATTTAAATCCCAAATATTTTCATGTGAATTTGTCTTTAGACTTAATACTAGAAGCTAAAATGATCATGGAAGTGAGCACATAGCTAAGAGGCTGATTTTTTTTTTTCTGGAGATATTTTCATTATTTGATAAGGATTTAAATGGATCTTAACCACCTCCCCAGACAGTTCTTTTTAAATGTTTTAATTTTAAGACCTTCCTGGCTTCATACATTATATGGTGCATAATCAGGTTATATATTCTCTAGCCTAACTTTGCCTGAATAATAAGAAAATGGGATTATAATAATACCTCTGCAGGGGCGATTAAACGCAGCGAATGTGATGCATTGCTCTTGTCCTCCACCTTCAGAGGCCCTGGGTCCTGGCCAAGCCCAGTGCAGCCCGGACTCCAGAGTCCATTCCCCAGGAGAAGGACTTTCTGGGGGCACAAGACCTCGTGCATGTGGCGTCGGCCTGCTGTCTGCACACGTGGCCCCGCACCTGCAGCCCCCTGGGAGATGAGAACTGAGATGAGGTGCCAGAAAAATTGAATTGGGCCTCCCAAGAGTTTATGGGGCCAGGCCCAGCTTGCTGGCTACCCGCCAGCCATCTCTGGTGTCCAGCTTGGTTTCAAACACGTCCGACCCTCAGTGAAGTTTGGAGGGCCCATGAGGTTGGGTGTGGCCCGGGCCAAGAGCCTTCTGTCTGAGCCTCGGAAGGTGTAAGTGGTGGATTCCGAGAGCCTTGTGGACTGCCCAGTGGGGGAGGGGGCGGAGGAGGGGGCGTAGAGGGGGCGGTCCAGGGAAAGGGGCTGGGATACAGGAGCATCAGGCTCTGCGCCCAGTGCGGTCGCAGGAAGCTCTCTCTCCCTGGCAGCCACTCCCGTCCTGACCAAGAGGGCCGTGTGGAAACGTGGCTGAATGCCCAGGTCCTTAAGGCAGAGGCTGTGCTCCAGTCCCCACCCCAGCACCCTCTCTCTGACTCAGTCTGTCCGTCTATAAAATGGGGCGATAAATTTGATCGACTCCTGGTGCATGTGAGGCTCGCAAGAGTCCCCCACTTGAAGCAGAGAGACACCTGGGGCAGGGGTCCTGGCCGAGGACACCCAGGGTCATTGACCCCCGGGACCCTGCTGCGCTCTATCAGCAGGGCCCCTGTCCCACTCCTGCCTTCTTTCCACTCTGAGTCCTGGACCCAGGGCTGGCCCTGCCCCTTCATCCCCATAATGTAACAGGCCCTGGCACTTGGCAGGGACACAGCGTCTTCTTTGCCACATTATGTGTGGGACCCAGTTTTCCACCATCCACAGCTAGAGATGAGGGAGGCAGCAGATCTGGGCAGCCAGAGAACTCTGGGCAAGACTCTCCCAAGCCAGTGAGCCCGGGATTGCTATCCTGACAGCTCAAGAACTGCCTCGGCTGCCAGTGTTCCAGGGCTCAGGAATCAGCTCCAGGAACACGTCACGGTGAGCAGCCCAGGTCCCTCTGCCTCCTGGACCCCGGGCGAGGCGGATGTGATCACAGAGTGCTCGCAGGCCCCTTTTTGGGCTGTTTCCGTTTCTAAAACAGGGCGTAAGTTGCCAAGTGGTGATGTGTGTGGCACGAAATAGTTATTACGTGCAGGATGGCCGTAAATATTCCTTTTATGTCCTAAATAAAACCTAGAAGTCCTGGGGCTTTGGGGGCTTCTTTTATGTCTTCCCGCTATGGCCCCGGTCAGCCCTGCGATTTAGCCAAAACCTAGTGGCCGTGCCCACGAACCGCTGTGGGGCTCCCTCTGACCAGGGCAGCTGTCAGCAGGCGGTACCCAGAGCCGTTCCACCACCTTTGTCCTGCTGGGGCCGCCATCTGCCAGGCCCCCGACAGGTGCGCAGGGGTCTCTGACCTGAGCGTCCGGAGGACCGGCGATGTCCCCACTTGGAGTCCCCCAGAGGCTGCCCAGAGGCGGGGCGGGGCGGGTGGAGGACCGGCCTCAAGGTGGGCACACACCTGCTGACCGCCTCGGTGAGGGCCGGCACCCCGGCGCGAGGCCCGTCCTGCCGTGAGCAGTGTTCCTCAAGCACCTGGAGGAGGGAGTTTGGAACAAGGGGACGGCGGCCCCCCGAAAACTCCTCACAAGCAGCGGCCAGAACTTGGCCAGAAGGCAGCTGGGGTAGCCGGGGAGTGGTCCCTACCGGGGCTACCCTGTGCATGAGACCCGCTGCCGTTCTGGGGGCGACAAGGATTTCCCAGATCACACCAGCCTGGTGTAAATCCAGGATCCTAAGGACAGGGGCAAAATGGAAAAACGAGGCCCCTCTGGGTTAGACCCATCTGCTAACGCAGGTGTCACCCCCTCATCCCCACTTGCTCCAATGATTTGGGCCATTTCTAAAAGCGTGGCTCTGGTTTGAGAGCGGCTCCTGGGAGGGCCTCTCACCCCTGGGGTTCGGGCTGCGTCCTGAAGCCCTGGGTATGATGGAGATGGAGCCGTCACTCCCAGAGGGCTCCATTTCTGTGCGCACCCAGTTTTGCAGGAGACGTAAAGTCGTCTGACTGTGGGCTGGTCTGTGTCGCAGAAGGGGCCTCAGACCAGGGGAGCGGCTGTCTTCATCTGGGTTTGCAGGCTGAGGTCCCCAGGATGAGAGCATCTGGGCGAGGTGCCTGGGCTGGAAGGAATCGATCATCTCTGGAGGGTCCGGCCAGCGCTGCAAATTCACACCTAGCTGACACGAAGCACATCTGAAGCCCCGGAGCCTGTGTGCTGAATGAACAGGAAACACGCAGCTGATTGGCTTCAAGTTTCCCGAATGATGCATGGGGAGGCAGAGGGGACTGAGTAGCTGCCAGCTGGCGTCACTGCGTCCCTGGACTCACTCTGTTTCAAGTCGGCCCTTCCCTGTGCTGGGCTAAGAAGTCACTGACATCCCAGCCATCTGGGCCTGAGCCTGCGGGATGGGAGGCAGGGCCCAGACCTGATGAGAATGTCCCCATGGCTGGACCCGCGTCAGATGCGAGCTGGACTTGAAGGAACGGCTCAGAGTTGAGATGAGAGCCTGGCCAGTGACCAATGAGATCTGACTCAAACCGGATGGAGGGCTTTGTGCTCCTAAGCAAGGGCCTGTGAGGATGGGAAGACCCAGGAAAAAATGAGGCGCATGCAGCGATGCTGATTCAGCTGCCATCCAGGGTGGGGGCTGGGCCGGATGACCTCGAGGACCATGGCGCCTGGGGGAGGCTGCCCCCTCTCTGGGTGAAGGTGCGGCTCTCCCCCCGTGGCTGCCCATGCACGTCTTACAGGGGTGCCCTCTGCTCCCCACTCTTGCCTCGTCCCCCCAGGAACCTCAGCCCTGTGGGTCTCCCACTTCCAGCCACCCCAGGGTGTTGGCTCCACCGAGCCCTTGCTCCCAGACCTGCCCGCCCTGTGCCTGCCCGGCCCCACCACCCCCTGTTCTCACGGGCACACCCTCCTGGACCTCTGTCCCAGCCCTGTGGCCCCACGCACTGGCCCGGTCAGTCCTTGCCCCTTTCTGGGCCTCTTCCTTCTCTGCTCCAGCATCGAGTTCCCAGAGCGTGGGGCCACATCCCTTTGTTTCCTGCCTGGAACCTCTGAGAAGTGCAGCGAGATCTGTGGTCAAATGAATGAACGAGACCATCTGACAACACGACGTGACTCTCTGGGGACCCACACAAGTCAGGCTTTGGAGAAGCCTCCCGGGTCCACTCACTGATTCAGGCATTCACTGTGTTTGCACCCCTTGCATCCGAGGTGAAGCCCGGTCCTGATGCATCAAACATACCCTCCAAGACCCCTGATGCTGGGGCGGGATGCTGCAGGCAATTCCCCAGGCCAATCTCGCTCCCCATCCCTGCCCTCTGAGCCTCTGCTGAGCTGTCCCCTCCTTCCCACCCCGCCCCCTCCTCCCCCAACCCTCTTCCTCCTCCCCCAGCCCTCTCCCTCCTCCCCACCCCCTCCTCCCCCAACCCTCTCCCTCCTCCCCACCCCGCCCCCTCCTCCCCCAAACCTCTCCCTCCTCCCCACCCCGCCCCTCCTCTCCCAACCCTCTTCTTCCTCCCCACCCCGCCCCCTCCTCCCCCACTCACCCCCCCACCCCCGCAGCTCCTCACTCTGCATTAACTGCTCCATCCTGGGCTGACCCTCCTACCGACCTGAGAGCTGCTGCTGGAGTTTCCTTCCCACAGGGCCCTGTCTGAAGACACAGAGAAGGCGGCGAAAAGTCCATGACCAACGCAAGGCATGACCACTTTCGGCCATGGTAGCCAGATTCTTTCCTTCTAAGGAGTAAGCGTCTTTTAATTTCATGGCTGCAGTCACCATCTGCAGTGATTTGGGAGCCCAGAAAAATAAAGTCAGCCACTATTTCCACTGTTTCCCCATCTATTTGCCATGAAGTAATGAGGGCCAAAGAATTGATGCTTTTGAACTGTGGTGTTGGAGAAGATTCTTGAGAGTCCCTTGGACTTCAAGGAGATCCAACCAGTCCATCCTAAAGGAGATCAGTCCTGGATGTTCATTGGAAGGACTGATGTTGAAGCTGAAACTTCAATACTTTGGCCACCTCATGTGAAGAGCTGACTCATTGGAAAAGACCCCTAATGCTGAGAAGGATTGGGGGCAGGAGGAGAAGGGGACGACAGAGAATGAGATGGCTGGATGGCATCACTGACTCGATGGACATGGGTTTGGGTGGACTCTGGGAGTTGGTGATGGACAGGGAGGCCTGGCGTCCTGCGGTTCATGAGATTGCAAAGAGTCAGACACGACTGAACTGAACTGAAGCCAGATTCTATGTGCTCTGAGGGGCGGGGGCTGGGGACGGGGTGGTTTGGAGCACAGGTTTCGGAGTCAGGTGGACATCTGGGCAAGTCTCGCCTGCATCACAGTCTGGGTGCCTTTGGGCAAGTTGCTCACCCCTCCAGAGCTGAGGTTCCCCAGTGAACAGAAGATGGTAGCAGAACCCAGCCCAGAGGGTACCAAGATGTCCCGTGAGGCCCCTGCCAGCAGCCGGCAGGGAGCGGCGTCTGTGACGTCAGCCACCAGGATCGGCCAGTCCACTATCTGCCCATCAGGTGCCCTGGTGGCTTGGACTAAGGAGTCTGTCCCGGTTACCAAGTCACTCTGAATGGCGGTGGCTCAGAACAAGGGCACGTCCTGTTCTGCTCACAGACTGTGATGTGGGTGGGCTGGGGTCTGAGGAGCCGCAAGAGGCCCCATGCCCTCCTGTCCTGGGCTGGCCAGTCACAGCACGGAGTCTGTCACACTGTTGCTAGAGGCGGGCCCAGACCGCTGCCCAAACCCTGCCCGGTGCAGAGTGTCAGGTAAGGTGAACACGAGGGTTATGTGTGTGTGTGTGTGTCGGGGGGAAGGAGCATTTTTGGGAAACACGATTTGCCACAAAACCACACCAGAGTAAAGATGGGGGACTGAACCTGCCCCGTGCCAGACCAGTGAACAACGGACACTGCAGGCACCGCAGTACCGCCACCTGGCCGGGGAGCCCAGCAGGAACTCAGGACAGAAGCAGGATACCGGCTGCCAATCCATCAGCCCCTGCAGCCACCCACCCACTTCCACCCTCGGGCACCCTGAGGACACTCAGGGCAGCAAACACAGGATGCCGGCCCGAGAGCCCAGGCGTGGTCAGAGGACGATCTCGGTGAGCTCAGGCTCTTGCATCCTCCCACACATCGAAAACTTCGCATCTCTTGAATTACCAGCAGTCTTTCAAAGTTCCAACTGCCCGGTTATTTGTTGGCAAAACTCCTAAGTGCGTGCATGCTAAAGCACTTCAGTCGTGTCCGGCTCTTTGTGACCCCATGGGCTGTAGCCCGCCAGGCTCCTCTGTCCGTGGGGTGCTCCAGGCAAGAATACTGCAATGGGTTGCCATGCCCTCCTCCAGGGGGTCTTCCTGACCCAGGAATTCTTCACCATCTGAACCCCCAGGGAAGCCCTTCACAGCAATGACCCCCTTTGAATTCGTTACTTCATTATCTTGGCAGACATTTCATGAATCATCAGGAGACTTTAACCTGGTTGACATTTCAAAAACTTTATCAGGAAAATATAAACAAAGTTCACATATTTGGCAAAAAAAAGACACGTGAACGATTTTCTCTCACTATTGTTGATGAACTGTTTGAAGCAGATCATCCAAATGAATCATCAGTGAAGACAAAAACATTTAGTAAGAAAGTGAACACTCAGCAGATCCGGGATAGGAAGCCGGTCATCACTGTTGATGCAAGAGCGACCTGGAGGAAGCCACTCGGCTTTCATCCTGGCTCATGTCAGCAGGTGGCTCACAGCTCCACTCTGCCTCACCGCCCCAGGTCCAGGCCCCCAGCCTGTCTTCCCAGGACCCTCCTGCAGAGCCGGGGGCCCAAGGCTGGAGATCAGGGGCAGAATTCTCCCGGGCAAGAGGTTCTAAGAGGCGGAGGAAATGGGGGCCGTGGCATTACCAAGAAGGACTTGCAGACCCCCAGGTGGAGAGGAAGCAGGGCCACTGGTGACCCCGGGGTCACAGTCAGCACCACCCGTGGGTCCGTGCAGCGGGGTAGCGAGTGAAGCTGGGTCCGGAGGGTGGGTTCTCGTCTGGTGACTCATGGGGGAAAAGCAGGGGAGGTGTGGGTGATGGGGCCCAGGACCAGAGCCCTGAGGCTCAGGGACATGAGAAGGGGTTAATCAAAGGATCTCCCAGAAGGAACTCCCCATTTTTTCCAACTCCTCTTTGTCCTTTGAATTCCCTGTTGACTGAGTGACATGCTTGCAGTCTCCAGGTGAACTTTTTTTAAGAGAAGATGTGGGTGAGGCTCACTTTTTTTCCTTTACTCTTCACCCATTTCTCCCACCTGCACCCCCTGCCTCTGGCTACCACCGTTCGGTGGTTAGTTTCCTGCTAATGTCTCGCAGCTTAGAAGTCACATTGAGTTAACCTAAGCTATGCTAGTGGCGTTTAAAATGAAAGTGAAATGTGCAAAAATCAAAGGAAGCTATCGTTTAAAAGAAATCTTAGTCTATTATATTTTTATAGCATCGATATATGCAGACATCTAAAAAATATTGATTGTTTCTGCAGCCCAGGAAGGGAGCAAGCATTTGAAATGCAGTCCACGTACAAAGATAAACCAGCTTTTCCCAAACTCGTGTTTCTCCTGAGGCCTTGTCTGATTAGACCCTGGGTGCCTTGCCCCTCCTATGACAAACTGATGGATGAGTGACAGATGTGAATCCAGATGTAGATAAAATCAGAGACCATCTATCCATCTTCAACTATAAATCATTTAATTTTCTTAGATTCAAATCATGATTTCATGAACTAAAAGGCAAGTTCCCAAACTCTTCAGTGAAAAGCAAAACTGTCTATAGAGATTTTTCTGCAGGGTATTGGGGAAACCTGTGTCTTTCTAAGCACTAAGTTATGTATAATTTAAGCTTTTAGTCAATATCCCTTTAGTGATTAACTTGTAACATGCAAAAAAGCGGAGCCAAGATGCTGGATCCTGTCCTTGGGGACCAGGCTGTCCAAACTCACTAGCTGGGGGATGGGAGTAAGGATTCCGGGTGGGTCACTGAGCGCAGTAATGAGGGTGCCCCCTCACCCCCCTTGGTGGTGATCGGGAGAGTCACCCCACAGCAGGACTTGGCCCCTCTGGTGGCACCAGGTCTGAGCCGTCCAGCTCTTCATCAAGCCAGCTGCTCCCAGGGTCTAGGGCTCTTGGTTGCTCCAGGGAATCTGGTGAGTGTGGACCCATCACTGCAACTGCTTTCCCAGTAAGAGCTTTCCATGGTCAGAGGACGTTCCATTGGAAGCCAGGAAGACAAGTTCTTCTGCGAGAGCGGGGAGTATGACAATGGTGGAGGTGCTTTGGGCAGCCAAGGGGATTGATATCTGAGGGACTCATTTATTCAAGAGGAGAAAGTGCTGCCCCAGCAACGGAGAGGATGCCCGTGATCAGCCTGGAAAGGCACTGCAGTGGGGACACAGGGCCACCGCTCACGGCAGCAGTTACACCACGCTGACCGGCTTGTTGCTAAACGCACGCGAGTCCCACCCGGCATCATGGTCTCTCTGCAGGTGGGACCACTGGGCAAGGATCCGGGGAAGGGAGGGCTGACGGCCGCAGGACCGCCTGCCTGGCCCGCCTGGGGCTGGAAGCTCTTTGTAAAGCTCAAGGGGCAACAATGCCCGCAGGCTCTTTGGTGACCTCTCCATCACCCGTCACTCCCACCCCCCACACCGACCGCATCAACCCAGGCCCACAGAGCGGCCTGGTTCCTGCTGTGGGCCGTAATGACAGGGTCTAGAACCGTCATTCTGAGCAGCCTCAAGCTCCCCCACAGAGAGACCCTCCCTTCTCTGGTGTTCTCGGGGGTCTCTCCTGACGAGGGCTGTGATGGGCCAAGGGCTGCTCGTGTCTGGAGCCAGCAGCTGCACCTTCTAGGCGGTGAGCGGGGCGCTGAGAGGCAGAGCCGGGGGCAGAGAGGGTCCAGAAGGGGCGTGGGTTCCCTCCCACCTCTGGATGGCTCAGGCCCCGCCTGGCTGCAGTGGTCTTGTTAAATGGAGCACTGCCAGGCACAGCCGGCGTCGCGTGGGGGTACCAGACGGCAGTTACAGAGGGCAATCCGGCTGCAGGTATATGTGTGAGGAACGTGGAAACAGCAGGGTAGGGAGCAGCCATCCCCCACGCCCCACACCCCAGGCTCCAGAAGCATCTTTGGAACGTGCCTCTCACGAGCGCAGAGATCCAGACCCAGCCAGCCAGGGCACAGCTGGCTGAGCAAGTGCCAGAGAAGCTGATGGGAGTGGCTGGAAAGTCACCCTCTAGGGTGCCGGGCGGTCCCTGTGGCCGTGTCTCCTGAGATGCGCTCCGCTCACACCCACCCGGAGATGTCACGTTGGGGATGCTCCGGCTGCCCCACTCTCGGGGACTGGCGCTCAGGTGGTTGTCCCCAGTGCCTCCTCAGAGCCAGAAGCAAGCAGCTGGCTTGGCAGATGGATCCTTGCTGCTGATGGCAGGAGAAGGCTCCGGCTTCCTGGAAATCCCAGGGGTTCCCCAGGAGCTCCTACATTTCCCACTTCCCTCCTAATATGTTAGGCAAAGTGTTCTTTCTCAGGATGAAAAAGAAAGAAAAATGATGAGAAAGAAGTTACGTGGGAGACATTTCCAGGGTTCTGCTGGGGACAAAGATTGGATATCTGAATAGACACTTCATAAACCTGGAATCAATAAACAGATGTTCAATAACTCACAGAATGTGATTAATTAGCTGGTTTTATCAAATATGATTCCACCGGGGACTGGTAGCTTGAAAAGCAAGACTTCCTTTTCAGTAGTAATTTCACAGCCCTTATAGGCAATCACAGATGCTTTTATGAACCTTTTGAAATAGAATATCTTTAAGTAAAAGTGTTAGTCCCTCAGTCGTGTCTGACTCTCTGCGACCCCATGGACTATAACCCACCAGGCTCCTCTGTTCCATGGGATTCTCCAGGCAAGAATACTGGAGTGGGTTGCCATTTCCTTCTCCAGGAGATCTTCCCGACCCAGGGATCAAACCTGGGTGTCCTGCATTGCAGGCAGGGTTTTTACCATTTGAGCTATCAAGGAAGCCACAATTTTTGTTGCTTAAGATTGGAAGTTTAAGCCACAGGATACACTGGTTTAAAATATTTATTAATTCAAAAAAATTTAGAATTTTTTAATACAAAGATGGTGAGAAAAATCTCATGCAAACTCTGGGCATACAAGAAAAATAACTCAAATATTCATAAGATGATTTTGTACAAAATAATTCTTTTTAAGTAGGACCTCCCAACGACAGTGCAGCCCCCTTCTCCAGGCCCCCTTCTCCCCCTGGGGGAGAGGGTGGGCAATCACCTTCGACCTGTAGGCGGTCCGTGGTCCGTGTGTCCGATGGTCATAGGTGTCACGGAGAAGATGAACAACTTATGCTACTACCCAGAAAACTAGACTGAGACCCGGGACCCGAGTCAGGACGTCCCAACACCATGGAACTCCTGAGGGATGGAAGGAACTCACAAAGGTTTCCAGAAAAGATTCGGAAAATGGGCTCGACTGATGGAAACGCCTTGAGGGGGTTAGAGACCTGTTTCCACTGAGGTGCAAACCTCGGAGACTTAGAATTTGTCTATATTACAAGGAATCTGAGTAAGTGAAACAATTAAGGGAGCAACATATCATGGCAGTAAGAAATGCATCAGACTCGGAAGGCTGTACCAAAGGGAGCTTCAATATGAAACAGTATTCCTGGGAGAACGAAGCCCGCGGCCCGCGGGCTCCAGACCCAGCCCGGCGCGCAGCCCCACGCCGCCTCCACCTCTGCCCCGCGCTCCAACGCTCAGCCTGATCGCGTCCCCACACTCTCATCTCATCTTCCGGAGCCTGAGTCTGTTTTCCTTGTCCCGTTTCTTGAGAATAAGGATGAACTGGTTGAAAAAATGCTCCTGGTCCTTCCGTTTTTGGACGAGTCGAAACCTCTGATCCCGGCCGTACTTCTCAGCAAACTCCTTAAATGTGGTCCTGGAAGACAAAAGCCATCCTGAGGGCCTTCCTGGAGGAGAGTGGCTGCTGGGGCACTGAGCACCTCCTCCCTGAGCCCGGCAGGTGGACGGGCAGAGGAACAGCCGCCGGGCCCCCGACACCACCTGCCTGCTCCCTGTACTGGGCGTCACTTTCCGCAGGCCCGGCCACTGCCTGAGCTGCGTTAACCCACACATCTGCCCATCTCTGCACCCGGCCGCCCTCTGGACACGAGCCCGGCCTCACCTCCCTCCTGGGCCTCGTCTCACGCCAAGGCCCCCAATGCCCACCCCGTCACTGCTCCCCCCACACAGGTCTTCTTGCTCCCCCTGCTCTCACCGTGCTCCTACTTGCCTTGGGCTTGCATATGCTGTACCCTCTGCCTGGCACACCCTTCCCTCATTTCCCCACTCATCCTTTAGTACTCTCTCCTCACTAGAAGTGAGAAGTGGGACACTTCCTGCCACATCAGTAAACCAAGAATGTCAGTCACCAGTGACTGCAGGCACCACGGACAGTGAGCTCAGGAAGGGACGGACCCCTGCCAGCTGGCAGCCACCATCCGCAGCCACTCCCCACGGCGAGCCCCGAGAGGCTCGGGATGTGGAAACACAGGACCCTGGCCCCAGACAGCCGAGGTGCAGATCAAAGGAGGGGCTTCAGGGAGCCCAGACTCTCGCAAGGCACCCTCTCACGGCCCTCACCACGGTGTCATCTTAAAGAGCCTCGGTCATGCAGTACGACTCGCCTCTCGTTGCTCCCGTGGAAGCACGTGACCTGCTTTGCTTCTACGGAGCCTCTTGGCAGTCTAAGCCCAGCGGCATGTGCTAAGCACCCGAACGCTGACTCACTGAACCTGTGATTGCCAGGCCAGGGGGCACCTGGAAGGAGCTCAGAGGTGCTAGCCAGGCCAGGTCTGAGGGGCGGGGCAGCTCACAGAGCGGGAGTGGATGCAGCCTTGCAGGGACAAGTGGAACCTCGGCCAGGGCCTGTTCCCCAGAGCCACCTCTCCTCCCAGCTGCGAGCTTGAAGCCAAGGGTTGTGACAGCTCCAGGGGGCAGGGGTCCCGGGGAGCCAGGTGCCTGGACATTTCCCATCTTCCTCCTGCCTGGGGCTCCTGCAAGAGCTGGAGCCGGAGCTGCAGGAGGGGCCCAGAGCATGTGAGAAACCCACGCACCCTGTGCCTGGGGAGACCTCTTCCTCCAGTTTCCCTTTGTGGACAATTTTATTTTATATTGCAAATATTTCACTGTTGCATTGCATTACTATAACCTAATAGTTATTAAGTGTGCGTGCTGTGGTTAGTCTGTCAGTCATGTCCAACGTTTTGCGACCCCCTGGACTGTGTAGCCCCCCCAGGCTCCTCTGTCCATGGGATTCTCCAGGCAAGAATAGTGGAGTGGGTTGCCACGCCCTCCTCCAGGGGAATCTTCCCAACCCAGGGATCGAACCCAGGTCTCCCACATTGCAGGCAGATTTTTTTACCTTTAATACATGAATAAGATTATATTGACATGGCTGTTAGGAGACAAGACCAATAATTCGTCGACCTTTGCTGGCTT
This sequence comes from Antilocapra americana, assembly GCA_007570785.1. Classification (NCBI taxonomy): domain Eukaryota; kingdom Metazoa; phylum Chordata; class Mammalia; order Artiodactyla; family Antilocapridae; genus Antilocapra; species Antilocapra americana. The sequence continues at coordinate 179,035 of ML664216.1, forward strand.
CCCTGATGGCTCAGCGGCTAAAGAATCTGCCTGCAACGCAGGAGACACAGGAGGCGCGGGTCAGGAGAACTCCCTAGAGAAGGAAATGGCAACCCACTCCAGTGTTCTTGCCTGGGAAATCCCGTGGACAGAGGTGGGCTCCATTCCACGGGGCGGCAAAGAGTCAGGCACGACTAAGCTGCGGTGGCTATAACTGTGCTGGCACTAAACAAGGCGCGTCACACCGTCCTCAAGCGCCCCTCCTCCCTGGGCATGCTCGGAACCCACTTGCTCCCAGGCTTCCTAGACAGAAAGCGCTTCCCTCTGGTCGTCAGCCTTCTCCCTTCTTCCTTTCCCTCCCTCCCTCTCTCCCTCCATTTCCTCCATGATCTCACAACTGCCTTGTCCTCACCAACACACACTTATTTGCACTTCCATCACCCATTTGCATGAGAAAGTAAGGCGCTGAGTCAGGTTGCTTGTCATCTTGGGGGTGTCTAGAGGGAGCCTGAGCACTTTCAATAGGGGGCTGGGCAGAGACCCTTCTAGAGAGATCCTATTCTGGGCACCCCTGGAAAGAAGCATATCCAAAAAGAAAAACGAATCAAAACTCTGTGCCTGTTAGCCATCTCAAGGGGGCAGCCCACCTTACTGCTGACCCTGGCAGACTGTCCAGTGAGCCTGGGGAAGGTCTCTGAGTAACTGGCACTGAGGCTTCCTTTCCCCAGAGACTTGGCTGCCCACAGTTGAAGGTGGCTGATCCAGCCAGAGTGCTGGCCCCACAGCCCATGGGGAGGTTCTGCCGAGGCTCCTCTCCCTGTCCAAAGACCCTGAGAGCTGGGCAGGCCTGGGAGCAGGCCCTGGACTACCCCTGCGGTCAGGATGGGAGCCAGGATGCTGGGAGGTGTTACTGAGGGTCCTTGGGACGCCTGCGCTGGGCCAGGGGGCAGAAGCAAGAGTGGCCCGCTGTCACTAGGACACCTGTGAACGGCAGGAAGACAGCGTGAAGAGATCTGGAAAAGGTTTGGAATGTTCCGGAACTGGCTGCCTTTGAAACGCAAGCCAGCTTTGTCATTACAAAAGTATTATATGCCCAGTGTACACTTCTAAAAAGTGGCAGGCAATTAGATCTAATTTCAGTGAAGAGTGTATTCATTTATACCACTGATTTTCCTTCTCTCTGTGTGTAATCTTCTTCCTACTTGTCAAATACAGCCTGAATGTTTCTCCTTAGCATTCATGATATGTTCACGGGAGGGGGAGATACATTGGCTTACGGCTAGCCTCTTAGCAGTGGATGGACAGAGATCTTGAGCTAACTGTCCTTGAGGACAGCGCAGTGGTAAGTCTTCAGGACCTGCCGGGCACTGCACGTCTTGTCTTGGCTCCCCACACGCCGTCCTGCTAGAGGCCGGTGAAGCAGGGCAACTACATCCCCTCAGATGGAGACAGCCGAGCTGTGCAGGTCCAGGGCCTGACCCCAGGGCCGGGGCCAAGGATGGGCAAGGCTGCTCTGCACTGACATGGGAGCCCCAGAACCAACCCCGGACCCGGGTTACTGACTGGGGTGATGGGCAAATCCATGGCCAGAACCCAGCGGTCCCGTAGAAAACCGCAATTTACAAATCATTAGACCCACATTCACTTGGAGGTTAGCACCTGGCCATGAGGCTAATTCCTGCAAATTTTCTTTCCATTCAGGAAGCACCTATCCTCTAGACAGTTGGAGAAGTTCTCTGAGGACCCACAGTCAAGTGGAGATGTCAGCCGCTCAGCCGTGTCCGACTCTGTGACCCCGTGGACTGCAGCCCACCAGGCTCCTCTGTCCATGGGATTCTCCAGGCAAGAACACTGGAGTGGGTGGCCAAGCCCTCCTCCAGGGGATCTTCCTGACCCAGGGATCAAACCTGTATTGCAGGCAGACTCTTTACCATCTGAGGCACCAGGGAAGGACTACATAACCAATACAAAATTACATTACCTAATTATTGACCAAGTGAGTTAGCCAATTACTGATCAAAATGTAGATCCTACATCTGCACAGGAAGCAAACGTCAGTTAAAGCCCAATTAAATACGATCTACCTAAGCATTATTATTAAACATGCATGCTGTCGGCGTTATTATTAACAATAAAAATGCACAAATGTCCATTTAAAAATAATGTCCTAATTGAAAACAAAAATACATCAGAATTAATCATTTTTCACTCATAAAATTTATAGTTTTATAATTAAAAGTAGTATATGCACATTAATTTTTAAATGTCAGTCAATTAAAGTTAATTTTGAGAAGAGTTAAGTTTATGCATTCTTTCATTTCTAACTTCATTTTCATATCAACTTATTTTATTTCTCAGGCATAATGCCTGATTATCTTAGGTGAATTTGATGGCAATTTCACCCTTTCCTTTCGCCCGGGTAGGAGCATCTTCATGTTACACTCAGGACCGCCACCCAGGAGTGTGGATCCCAGGCTGCTGGTGGGTGTATTTGCTGCTGTCGTTGTTTTGGACTTTTACTCTCGTGTCATTTGGTCAGGACTTAGACCAACCTAATGAGGGCTCACCTACTGATGAGTTGTTTTGGCCTTGGAGTCAGGGCTGCTGAAGGGCTGAAAACCATCATGCGGGGTGGACAGGATGGCCAGGGTGCCCTTGGTCGGCAGACAGCACCCCCATTGCCCGGGGCATAGGGAAGCGAGGCTGGGAGGTCCATTCACAGACAGCACAGGGAGAAGGCCTTCCTTCTCCAAAATCACATGCTCAGCAGAACACAGGTCACCTGACGTAACCCACACTGATTTTAACAAATCCTCTTACAAAACGCGGTAAATTTCCAGCCCCAGAAATGGACAGATGTGAACTCTCTCTCCGTACCTGGGTGACAGCTTAGATTCCTCTAGAAGCTTTTTGAATTCTTCTTTGGCTAGCAGCAATTTGCTTTTCTTTTCCTTGTATTCTTCTTTTATTCTCGTCTTGACAAACTGCTCAAATATCTTAAGACACACACAAAAGAGAACTATTACAAGAGCGCATATCAGAAATGAGATCTCACGCTTCACCACAACAGGAAACAGCGAGACCCGAGACCCGGGGTAGGCCTGTCCCTCTCACAGCGGCTGGAGCTACAAGGAGGAGCCTCCCATCTCCTCGACACCGACACCGAGTGTCTACACAGTTACACTCGCTCTCCGAGAGACGAGAGACGGGTGTGCTCCATCCCCAGGTGTGACCTGGCTCAAACACTGAATCAGCTCAGCAGTCCTTGGAGCGAGGGAGGCGTGCTCTCTAGAGGCAGCGGGGGCAGAGGACAGTTTGGGAACCCAACTCTAGGGCCTCGGTATTTCTCTTTGCAATACCTGGAGCTTCCCTTACCGTGTGCACTTTCTCACCAACTCTCACATCCCGGCCAGCATTACCATGACACACGAGAGTATGCAATTTGTTCTAGCAATCCCCATGGCAACGTAACTGGCATTTGAGTCTCCAAAATGACTTTGAACTTGTAAAAGGAAAGTCAACCTAGCATCTCTCACTTCTCCAACTGGAGGCTCCCAGAAGCCCCTTGTGAACAAGGGTCTGGTTCCCCAGGACTCCTACAGATGAGGAGAGCCTCTCCTGGGTGTCATGGAAGTGCTCAGTGAGGAGACCTGACCCTGGGGTACTGTACACCCACCCCCAGCTCAACGAGAAGTGGGCCCGAATGCTCCTTGGCAAGGAAACCTGCCCCTTCACCTACAGGCCATGGACATTATCTGGGAGGCAAATTCATCCACGACCTTGGGGAGGCTTCCCTCGGGAACCAGCAGTGGACAGAACACAACACCAGCAGTGGACAGAACACAACACCACCAGGGAATCCTTGGCAGCACTGCCTATCGTGAACCTAGCTTGCTTGGATTAAGACCGCTCTCTGCCGTCATATCAGAAAATTGTCAGTTGCAGACGAGGGCCAAAGGAGGTGGAGGCAGCTATGTCATTCCTGGTGCTCTCCAAGCTTCAAGATCATTAAAAGGAGACTACGCTAGAGATTGTTTAGATGTGTTCAGTTCAGTCGCTCAATCGTGTCCGACTCTTTGTGACGCCATGGACTGCAGCACACCAGGCCTCCCTGTCTATCACTAACTCCCAGAGTTTACTCAAACTCATGTCCATTGCGTCAGTGATGCCATCCAACCATTTCATCTTCTGTCGTCTGCTTCTTCTCCTGTCATCAATTTTTCCCATCATTAGGGTCTTTTCCAGTGAGTCAGTTCTTTGCATCAGGTGGCCAAAGTATTGGAGTTTCAGCTTCAGCATCAGTCCTTCCAATGAATATTCAGAACTGATCTCCTTTAGGATGGACTGGTTGGATCTCCTTCCTGTCCAAGGGACTCTCAAGAGTCTTCTCCAACACCACAGTTCAAAAGCACCATTTCTTTGGCCCTCAGCTTTCTTTATAGTCCAACTCTCACATTCATACATGACTACTGGAAAAACCATAGCTTTGACTAGACAGACCTTTGTTGGCAAAGTAATGTCTCTGCTTTTGAATAAGCTGTCTCAGTTGGTCATAACTTTCCTTCCAAGGAGTTAAGTGTCTTTTAATTTCATGGCTGCAATCACCATCTGCAGTGATTTCAGAGTTCCCCAAAATAAAGTCTCTCACTGTTTCCATTGTTTCTCCGTCTATTTGCCATGAACTTCCAGATGTTCAAGCTGGATTTAGAAAAGGCAGAGGAACCAGAGAACAAATTGCCTACATCCATTGGATCATCAAAAAAGCAAGATAGTTCCAGAAAAATATCTACTTTTGCTTTATTGAGTATGCCAAAGCCTTTGACTGTGTGGATCACAACAAACTTTAGAAAATTTTTAAAGAGATGGGAATACCAGACCACCTGACTTGTCTCCTGAGAAACCTGTATGCAGGTCAAGAAGCAACAGTTAGAACTGGACATGGAACAACAGACTGGATCCAAATTGGGAAAGGAGTACGTCAAGGCTGTATATTGTCACCCTGCTTATCTAACTTATATGCAGAGTACATCATGAGAAACGCTGGGTTGGAGGAAGCCCAAGCTGGAATCAAGATTACTGGGGAAAATATCAGTAACCTCAGATATGCAGATGATACCATCCTTATGGCAGAAAGTGAAGAAGAACTAAAGAGCCTCTTGGTGAAAGTGAAAGAGGAGAGTGAAAAAGCTGGCTCAAAACTCAACATTCAGAAAATGAAGGTATGGCATCCTATCCCATCACTTCGTGGCAGATTTGGATGTGTATGTGGACATAAATAAAAAAGATCAGTAAAAGCCCACACTGGGTCCTCTTAGGCCAATAAATAGCAATTCTGTGCCAACCCAATCAGTGGCCTTGCAGATCCTGGAATCTGAACCAAGAGTTCAGGGAATCTCCTGTGCTCCTCCCCAGGATTCTCCCGAGGACACGAAGCCGGAAGTGATCACGTGGCCCGTCACAGCCCCCATCATTCCCCTGGTGGAGTGAGTCTCCTTGTCTCTGCCTGATGGTTTCAGATTCCATTTCAGTCCTGGCAGCCTTTGTGGGACTATAAATCCAAAATGTTTCTCACCTTCAGAAGAATCACCAGCAAAATCAAATATTCAAGAACAGGACTTGGACAGAGAATGCACATATATGTATTTAAGTAAGAATACGATGGGCTTATTTAACCTTCAAGGCAAATGGTAACATAAGCTCTCCCGTTCTCTGATAATTTCAGCTAATAAAAAAAGGTGAATGCAGGGTTATTATCCAAATAAAAGCGTGGGGCTCCATCATTAGTCAGAGTTTTGCTCTATTAATTTTAAATCTGGATGGACACCCTGGCTGGCAGTGGGGTCAGAGCTGTGAGAAAGGCCTGCTTCTCTGTCTGCCTGGAACCATTTATCCCTCTAATCAGATTCTGCTCTCTCCACTGCCTTTGCTCTGGTGCTTTATTTATGCCGCTATAATTTAATGTAACAGGTTTTTTTTCTCCTGTTTAACAAATTACACCAGTCTTATTCAAAGTGGGGCATGACTTTTTAAAAGACAGACCACTGGCCATTATCTTGTCATGGCGTGTTTCAGTGAAATAAGATGGATTGCCACGTGTTGCCATAGAAACAGCGCTGACCTGCGCTCCCCAGACCCCTGTTCTGGTTGAGGCCCATTCACCACTCCCCTAGCCCCTGCAGAGGGATGGGGGCAGCGAACACACCGTGAGCCTTGGCTTTTCCCACGAAACACTAAGGGACAGCGTGTCCCCCGGACCCGAGTCCATGTCTGCTGCCTGCCGGCCAGGTCCATTCATAAATAGGGCCGAGTTTTCTGAATGGGGCCCAGATACTATCTCCTTCATCAGCTCAGCGTCAGCTCTGTGCCTCCGAGAAATGACGACACTGCCGCTTTGCCGGGAGGTGGGTTTCTCTGACGCTGCCGGGTTCCGTCTGGGGCTCTCTGGTGCTGAAGGACGTCAGCTATGGGGAGCCGGCCTCCTCCTCCTCCACGCTTCGGGCTGAGCACTGCCTGTGTGCAGTGTGGACGGCCGAGGGCCTGGCGCATCTTTCAAAGGGTGGACTCGGCGTGAGCTGGCCGTCCGTCTAGCCCGATCCGTCTGCCCCGGTGCCTCCCGGCACCCCCGCCCCTTCCGTCAGAGCCTGCCTCTCTGACCGAGGCTGCAGGAATCCAGCGCTGCTGCTCCTGAGGGTGCTTCTCTACCGTGACCACCCTCCGGACCAAAGCAGCAGGCGTCTCCACTAGGCCCAGGAGCCAATCTGTCCAGCAAGCAGATGGACCCTGAGCGCCCTGCCTTCTGAGAGCTGGGGCTTAAGCATCGAACCATCAGCAGAGGAGAGTCTTATTTCTTCAACTTCCCTTAAAGGGCTGATGGCCTCTGAACACATCCGCGGACTGAGGGAACAGCGCTGACCTCGACAGTCAGACAGAGACAGTCGGCAGCTGCGCTGAGTGTCATCAGCTCCGGCTTACAGTGATCCTGCCACCAAAACCAGCGCGCCTCTCACCGTATGTGGTCATGGTTGGAGAGTGAACTTTCTGATTTCTAGTATTGCAACAAATGGGTGAGATGTTTCCAATGATCAAAGTCGCCCAGGTTCCTCAGCTTGAGGGGAAAATAGATATAAAGCGTCAGACTCCAAGTAAGGCCCCGCCCGAGCGGCTTGCCTTGAGCCCCTGGTCTGCACCCTACGGAGCCCCATGGGCTGATGACGGACTTGAAAATGAAGCGCACTCTGTCCTCCTGGCTCCGGCTCTCCAGGACCCCACTGTCTGAAACCAGACGGATGCTTCCAGGCCCATGATGCCAGAGCCCTCCCCTGAGACGACCCTCGAGGGGCTCCTGCTTCCAGGGGTGGCTCTGGTCACCCATTCTCCACACATGTCCCCTCTGCACTCGGAAGTCACGGGGAGAAGCCCGGCCAGGATGGAACCAGAGATGCAGAAGCAGAAGCGGAATCCTTCTGGAACTTCCCTCAGGGCCCTTCCTGGGTGTGCTCCAGTGGCCACAGACCTCAGCGGGGCTGAGAACTCAGGCCTGCCCACCGGTCCGCACGCCCTGTCCCTCTGTCTGTCTAGTCCTGGAAAACGGTTCTGGCTCCCTGATGTGACTGGTCAACATGCCAGGGCAGACTTCTATCGGGAATCCATTTAAAATGACCTCCAGGCCAGCTGCCTGCAGCCCACTCTTGCCTTTCTGGGATCTGCTTTCTAGAAACGTCCACCCTTTACTTCTGCTCCTATGTTCCCTCACCTCTCCTGTGTCACTGCTATTATACTGGCTCTTAGTCTTTTTAATAGTCATCTAGGGTATGGTTCATGCTCCCCCAGATTGAGTGTTCCCCTTTGAGCATGAACACTGTCTTTGTGGTTGTGATCAGACGGTTCACCAAGAGCAGGAACCTGGGTGAGCCCCCTCTGCACCCGGGGCACTCCCCCTTCACGGCTTGTAGGCTAGCACTCAACCGCAAGCTTCCCCACAGACACGGTGAAGACAGCAGGCACCCGCCTGTCCACAGAAGCCTCTGGACAGAGCATCCCTTCAAAGCCACGTCTCTCGAGTCTGCCACCGTGCCTCCCACCACCTTACCTGCTTCCGCTCCTCCGAGTTCAGCAGGAGATAGCGTGGATCAAACACGATTTTATGTAATTCTTTCTCCCAGGTAGAAAACGCTGACACCTGAAGAGAGATATTCAATAGCGTTGCTTTTAACATCTAATGCTGAGCCCGAGTCACACTGAACTGGTCGATGGTGAGAAACAGCCCTAAGGAACCACCGGTTTGGGGACGCAGCGTCGTTTAAAAGTGTTTGCCTTGTCAAGCTTTTAAGAAAATCAATTTTTCGAGCATAAGAAAATTTAATTTCTAGACTCATGACACTATGTCTTCCCTGGATACCTTCCAGGGCCCAGTCCCCTGATCTACAGCCCTGACTGTATCTGTGAGTCTGAGACATTCTCCATTGTCATATCTGGAGAGGAGAAATTTTACTTGTAAGACTTTTCAGGACAGCACAGGCCATATCAGAGGGCATTGTCTTTCAATTAGTCAGAACTTGGCACAGTTTCCGTTGATTTTTAGTCAACACGTAAACTTTCTCAGGTAGGTAACTGCTTAACCAAACTACCTCATTTTATACTCGTTCAGATTTCCACAAAACTCGCGAGAACGCCATGAACTTACCGTCCAGCCCACACCCGGTTTCCTGTGTTCCTCGCATCCTACCACCGGTGTGCTAGGTGCATCCGCGCTGCTCTTAACAGGAGTCTACACCGTGCTCCACTTCTCTCGTCTGTGTCTAACCTCTTTTCTGTCCTGGGACCCCACCCAGCTTCTCACCCTCCTTGGCCTGGGTGGCCTCAACAGATCTGAGGACAGCAGGTCAGGCGTTCCATGCCATGTCCCTCTGCTGGGCTTTGTCCCGGTTTTCCTCACGGTCCCACCGGGGCTGCGGGTTTGGGGTGAAGCGTCCACCCTGGCAGCGACGCATCACAGCTGGTGCTGACCTCGATCGCCTGGCTGAGGTCTGTCTTCTCTGCATTTATTCTTTCTCCCTACGTTGTGTTGTCCTCTTGGGAGGGAAGCCTCTGCAGGCTCGTTCTGTTGCCGCTCAGGCACTCAGTCGTGTCTGAATCTTTGTGACCCCGTGGACTGCAGCATTCCGGGTTTCCCTGTCCTTCCCTACTTCCCAGAGTTTGCTCAAACCCATGTCCATTGAGTCAATGATGCCACTTGAGGGGCCTGCCCCACCTCCTGATGTGGAAGAATCTGTGAAAGCTCCTTGGAATCCTTCCGGAATCCTTCTGTTTTGTCCATTCTCCCACATCCACTTACTAGTTCAATCATTGTTGATGGCAGCATAAACTCATGGTTATTTGTTTCATACTTTGGGTTGTAATCTAATACGACTGCTGCTTTGTGCTCAGATTGCTCCTGGTTTGGCTGCTGTGGTTGCCTTCTGTGTCCCTGGGACATACCCCCGTCCTGTTTTCTGGACCCGTGAAGATGCTCCAGGGTCACCTCCTATCCCTGCATTGGCCCTAGAATCAGCATTCTCTGAGAAGCCCTGGTACCCTTTACCAGAGAAGGTACTGGGACCTGAGATCCAGGTGAGCTCATTGCTGCAGGGAGGTTGCTGCTTCCAGACTCTCAGCTGATAGGGCAGTGAAAAGTTTAAGTCATCCAAAAATAATTTATTCACTTAAAAACATTGGCTAAATATTGGCTATGTCTTAGGTCCCTTGCTGGTTGCTGTGGGTTCAGAGAAAATAAATCAAGGCCACTGACCTTGAGAGGTTGGGGGGGGGGGGGTGAGTCAGAAAGTGACTTTACCATCTCCCGGGGGCGTGAGTGTCCTTCCAGAGATGTGTCCAGGAGCCAGGGCACAGAGAAGGGTTCCCATTGCCTGGGGGAAGCTGTCTCCAGGACGGATGGTGTCAGGACCTGGCCCATGGAGGGGCCTGGGAGGGTGTTCAGCAGGGGCTGTCTGTGACACGGAGGCCAGGCTCTGGGAACTGGGGGAACGTGGGGGCCGCAGGGGGATGTAGGACTGTGTGGAGCTGTGAAGAAGTGGGAGAGACGGCCTGAGCAGACATGGGGGCACTCGGCGGCCTCCTCGGGAACCAGGGGCTTGTCCTGAGAGCAACGGGCAGAGCCAGATACGATGTGTGCCCAGGGGACCGGGCGGGGGATGGACTCAGCACAGTGGGGAAGAGAAGCTGAGGGGCAGGTTTCATAAACACCAAACACGGCCCCACCTGCTCCTCTGCTCAGCAGGTTACAGTACAGCTGGTGGAGATTCTACTTCCATTGACAAGGGCTTTGTTTGGAAGGGGCTTCCCTGGTGGCTCAGCTGGTAAAGAATCTGCCTGCAATGCGAGAGACCTGGGTTTGAGCCCTGGGTTGGGAAGATCTCCTGGACAAAGGAAAGGCTGCCCACTCCAGTATTCTGGCCTGGAGAAGTCCATGGACTGTATAGTCCATGGGGTCACAAAGAATTGGATGTGGCTGAGCAACTTTCACTTGCCTGCAACATTATAAGGATTTTCTAAATTGACAGTTTCTGTTTTCAGTAATACAAATCACAATTCTTTTTAAAACTCATGAGCTCTTTTATGGGGCAGGGTGAGCCAAGCCCCACCCAGGGGTCTTTCTCAATTGATTAAGAACATGGTGAGATGTTGACATATCATGGCAGGGTGGGGGTGGGGGGGATTCTGGAAGAACATCAGGGCAGAATGATCCCTCTGTTCAGCCAGAGCTGATGCAGACCACGTGAGCATTGGGGTGGACATGGAGAGAAGGGATGGTCAGCTTCAGTTCGGCCCAATCAGATGGGCATCAGTCCATGGTGTAGAGCCCTGAAAATCCCTTCCAGGTCCCAGCTCTGTACAAAAGGCAGGTGATTACTAAGAACAGGTGTCACATAACTGATTCCACCAGTGTGATGAGAATTTTAGGAGTTCTATATGTATAACAAACTAAATAAAAAAAAAATAGCATATCATCCTTGGCTCCAAAGGAAATTACAATCTGTATACAAGGCAAGGAGATCAGACCAGTCAATCCTAAAGGAAATCAACCCTGAATATTCATTGGAAGGACTGATGCTGAGGCTGAAGCTCCAATCCTATGGCCACCTGATGCAAAGAGTCAACTCCCTGGAAAAGACCCTGATGCTGGGAAAGATTGAAGACAGGAGAAGGAGGGGAAAATAGTGGATGAGGTGGGTTGGATGGCATCACACACTCTAAGGACACGAACTTGGGCAAACTCTGGGACATAGTGAGGGACAGGGAGGCCTGGAATGCTGCAGTCCATGGGGTCGCAGAGTCGGACACGACTTAGTCAGACATGCCTGAGCAACTGAACGACGTACGAGCAGGAAGAGTCATTTCCACAGTGACCGTAATTCTGATGATAAGACAGACATTATCACATAATCGGACAGCTGTGCTAACACATGCTCTTGATGTGCGGAAGAGGGTGCAGTGCTGGGCAGAGGGGCAGCCCGGGCACGGACCCGTGACCAAGGCTGGGGCGGCTGGACAGTCAAGTGTGAAATAGAGTCTGACGGTGCCTGCAGGTGGGCACGGCCTCGTCCCCAGACCGACTCTTCCCAAACGACCCTGATGACCACCGCTGCCTCGACCGGGAGGCTCGCTCCTGATGGACGACCAGCCTCCCCAGGCCTGCGTCTCTGCAGTCACGTCCTGGTAGGTTCATTCACGTCCTGGTAGGGGGGCCAAGGCCTCCCCTTTCTTGCTGGAGGCCAGTGGGGAGCCATTCTCCGCTCCCAGGGGTCCCTGAATTCCCTGTCGTGGCCCCCTCTGCAATAGGGTGGCTTCCTCAAAGCCGGTGGGAGAATCTCTATATAGGAGACCCCATCTTACTGTCACACCATCACAGGGGTATGCCTCCATCCTATTCGCCAGCCAGCTCCCTCTCAAAGGAGGGGGTCATTCGGGATGGGTGTCCTGGGGTCGGAGTCCTGGGACCACTGTGTCCCCGCAGCAGGCCCCCTCTGAACACCAACATGGCCTTCCTTCCAAACCTTGACCTTCATCCCTCATGTGCGCAACAGACCTTCCTTTGATACTCTGGTATTTTACATGTAGTTTGGTCCTGGATAGTGGGATTCTTCCGCCCATCTTAGACCCTTTCCTGTGGAAGTCCAGTCCTTCCCTGCAGCCTGGCTGGGTCTGGGGTGGTTCCGTCTCCCCTCCTGGGCTGTGTTCTATGATGTTCACATCATCTCCTGACGGTCGGCAACATGTTCCCAGAAGCATCTCAGGCTGCTGACCCCAGGTGACACCCTGAGATGGGAGAAGGTTGGTGCTCCATCCTGGTGCAAGCGCGTGTGGACAGGTCCTGGCCCATGCCGCCAGGTCAGGGCTCTGGCTAGTGCTCACACACATCTTGATGTGACGTCCCTCTGGAGCCCCATCCTGGAGTATCAGCACCTTGGGAACCAGGAGAGCTCGGGCGGTGGTCCCCTGGGCTGTGCTGGGGGCCAGACCCTTCCTCCTTCCCAGCCTCCTGCGGGCAGACTCTCCCGCCCCTGACACCCCCTTAGCGTCTGAACGGTGCTCCCTGCCTTTTCTACAAGGGCCGACACCAGAGCTTGTCACTCAGAACTGGCCCAGGGAAGGGGCAGCCACGTGGATGCCAGCCGGGGCGCAGTCCCCGGGCTAAGCCTGCGGCTGCCACATCGTGGGACAGGGTCCACCCCAGCAGGGCTCAGGGGCCACCGCCTGGCTGGCTGGCAGGTGTGCCCTCCTGGCTCCTCCACCTCCAGCCCCCAGCCTGGCCCCAGCACCACCCCTCCGTCAGCGGCGGCGCACTCCACGCCTCCCTCCCTGCAGGGCTGCCCCCGCCTCCCCCGCCAGCCCCCCAGCCCCAACTCTGAAGGCTGGTGTGAACATGCGCTGCCCGCCCCTCCTCTGGGCCTCTGCTCGGTCCTCCTGGCTGCCTGCGCCTCTGCGGATGACAGAAGGCGTGCTCCTGGCAATTAGCACTCAAGCCATTACCCTCTTTATCCAACTTCCTGGCACGCACAGCTGTGTCTTCTGTCTCTGGCTCTGGAGTTCCTGACAATTCAAGGCGGCTAGAGGTGGGTACAGCACAGGATGCAGCGAGCAGGCCGTGCTCCGGGCTCAGCCTGCCTGGGACTCAGGGTCATCTTGAAGCAGCTGCAGGGGCATGACTGGGAGGGAATTCCAGGCATAGAGGCCATAGACACGGGGAAGGAGAAGGGCTGAGGGCGATGCAGGAGAGAGCAGGTCCCCAGGAGAGCCACCCCTCAGGGAACCATGGAGGATGCACGTGGAACCTGCTGGAACCCGCCTGCAATTCACCCAGTCTCGGAGCAGGAAGTGGAGGGTTTCCTCCTGGCCCCACCCCTCCAGGTGCAGTGTTGCCCCTGGAGATGCTCCAGGGAATGGTCGGCATGTGGAGAGGTCCCCCGGGCCCCGGTGAGCCAGGTGACCCCAGATGAATCCTGAAATGACAGAGGGCTTGGGCGAACACTCCCCCCAGACTCTGGGACTTGCTGACTTCTACCCTCCGAGTGTTTTATAACTTTCTGTGTGGGGGTTCCTCTTTTATTTTTTTGATCAGTAAATAAAGCCTTGCGCTGTTATTCCACAGTATCTCCCCTAACTTAGCTTTCACACTAGGGCTGGTTACACTCCCGTCTTAAGCTTGCCCCACCCCCAGGTCATCTTCTTGTTAGACCGCTGTCTACTCAGTAATAGAGAGGTGACCACAATACTATCTGCAGAGTGGAATCACCAAAAGCTGTGCCAGTTGATCCAGGAAAGAAGAAAGAACCACAGCACAGAAGCCGAGAGAAAACACAAATCAAAGGGAAGGAACCACGAGATTCAAAAAATAATAAATAGTGAATATCTGTACTTCTTACTATTCAGTGCTGTGGAGCATGCTGAGAAAACAAATGTTCAGGAACTTTCAAATACTGCTGGAGAATACACTGTGTGAAAACAGCTTTTTCCAAAACAATTTGATAGTACAGGTTAGATGCTAACAGCACACAGGAAGCAATCCCACACACACAAAAACCAACGCTCATGCATCAGTACGGTCATCGGAGTGCTGTTTAAACTAGCAAAACTGGGCAGTAGACGAACGAAAATGAGGGCGCTTTGAATGGACAATGAACTGACAATTATACCCTCATCAAAAACGTTTCCAAAGGTTTATAATAATATTTTTAAACTGCTTAAAAGGAGAAAATAGTATACAAATGTATAACTTAGGTTGAACCTTATCAAATTGCCTATATTTTAAAAAAAAAAGGGACGTCCCTGGTGGTCCAGTGGTTAAGAATCTGCCTGCCAACGCCGGGGACACGGGTTTGGTCCCCGGTCAGGGGCGACACCACACACCGAGGAACAGCAAAGCTCCACGGTGCCACAGCTACTCGGCCTGTGCTCCGGAGCCCTCAGACCATAACCACCGAAGCCCACGGCCCTCCAGAGCCTGTGCTCTGCAACGAGAGGAGCCCCCGCAACCAGGAGCCTCGCACCGAAGCTGGGCAGGAGGCCCCCACTCACCAGAGCTAGGGAAGGTCTGCAGGCAGCAGTGAAGGCCCAGCACAGGCCAAGTTCATAAACAAAATGAAATAAAAAATTGGTTCAGCCATGTTTAACCACAGTTCAATCCTGGTTATACTATATAACTATAATGTATAATATGTATTATATTACATAATACGAGTAATTTTGCTATTGCTTTAAAATCTTTTTTTGGGAAAAAAAGAAACTAGAAGGAAAGGTATCCACTGATGGCAATAATTCCATCTTAGGACTTCAGGTGATCTTTATTTCTGTTCTTTGAATTTCCCATCTTTCCCATGAAGAGCATGCTCTCCTTCGATGGCACAGTCTTATTTCACTATTGGCAGGCACCCAGTGAGACTCTGAAGAGTTGCCGTGGGAACACGAGGCAGGTAAGCCTCCTGAGAAGCAAGGACACACCTCATGGAGAGGCTCCTGCCAGTCTCCAGGACTCGGGAGCCACGACTCAGGCGCTATGCCTCCAGGGCCGTCTCAGCCAGGATGGATGCCGCACGCAAGGGCGACTGAGCCCTTCCCCAACGCGTCCTGGCCCAGTGGCCACTACAGCTTCAGGCAACGCCACCTACGCATCTGGGCAAAGGGGCACTAGACGCCAGCCGCGGGGGAGATGCTCCTGCCCCCACCTGGGAAAAGGGCGAAGGCACGGCCTCTGCGGTGGCAGGAGGGCACCAGGGGGGGGTCTCTCCTTCACCTGGACTGCCTTTGCACCAACAACTCATGACAGACTCCTTGGCACAGAAAGAGAGCGGGTGGCTTGGCCGGGGCGGGCGTGCGGACTGCGAGCTCTTCTTTCCAACACAGACTCAGACCCCAAGTCCAGGGGTCTCAGCTGTGGAGCTGGCCACTGAGCCAGTCAGTCTCCCCAAGGCTGCCTGAAGCTGCGAAGCCGGCCAGGGCTCCCCTGCAGAGGGACCCCTTAGGAGTGTCTGAATCAAGATTCAAGGTTATGGGACAGTCTTTCTTTCCTGGCCTCTGGGAAAGCCACTTCCCAAGGGCTATTTTACAGGAGGAAGAGACCCTCGATAAAATGTCTCTAATGTATTTATCTAAATAGACAGGGTTAATTTAATCAGAGGCTACTCAATTAATCCTGCCCTTTATGGACTGAAGTTTAAAGAGAGCTCTATTGTGGTTTATACTAGTGAAAGAATATAAAAACAAAGCCTTCCACTTACATTTTACAAACCACAAAACTGAAGGCCTTTCCCCAAACCAAAATCCCCACGGCATACCCTAAACCATGCCCTTTTTAAACTACTAGAAATCCACACACCTAGCTCCCTCTTTCTATAAGCACATGAATCTCTGAGCTGAAGCATTGAACAAATGCAATAAAAAATCTTATTAATCACTCAGTCTATGAAAAAGGTGACCTTTCTCAGCCTCATTTTTAAGCAACTAGAAATCTGATGGGCTTAGCCATCAAAGCCTCTTGAGCATGAGTAACTCATAAAATCTGCCGACACACTTTATAAAGTCAAGAGTCATAAACGCGGGCATTGCTTTATGACATCAGCAGTATGTTCAGGCTGGTCTTCTCTATTCATGAGGGGTATGTGGGCTTCTTCTGCAATCCTTGTAAGATGGGGGGCTCAGCTTCACCCCCGTTTCTGTCTTCTCGGAAAACCCAGAATACTGGGGCTGATGCCTCCCGTTTCTGCGTTGTTTTCGCTGATACTCATATGTGAATATATCTAAGAACCAAGGCTGGATGGGATCAGCTCAATGAGGCAAGACTGCATTGAACACGCCCTTAGTAAAATCACTCAGCTGAGCACTCTGGGGTGCATCAGAGAACATGCAGACTCACTCTCCTTGGGAGGGAGAGGTGGGGTCTCCAGCAGCCCTCGCCCCCCAAATGGCTTAATATCATGCTGTGCAGGTAAGTTGGACTTGGTTGGTTTCCAAAACAAAGAGGTGGAAACCTAGACGTTGATGCAATGAATGTTTCTCAAATGCTCACGGTGCCATCACTTCGCAGGGAATTCTCAGCTAACCCCACTGGGACAGACTGGCTGGGCCCATTCAGACCTCAGAGGTGGGACCATTTCTGCACTGTCCTCGCCCTCAGAAGAGGCGTGGTGGCAAATTGCAGGCACCGCCACCCCTGAGGCCTGCAGAGAAGAAGAATCCTGTTCTTGGTGACTTTGTGGGGAGAGGAGCCTGCTTTATCGTGAGTGATGTCTCATCCTGCAAAGGCTCTGGGGCCACATGAGCGGAGGAGAAGGAAACAGGAAGAGCAGCTGCTCGCGGAGATAAACCCCCTCACCCAGGCTCCACGGGCCACTCTCTGATCAGCGCTGGGCCAGCCCAGGGCACGTGCAGCCAGACCAGGGCCTGGACATGAAGGGAACCCCGGGAGGTCACTGAGCGCCTCCGGGAGCCAGTCCCTGGAGCCAGGCTCGAGGAGCCCAGTGGGGCATCACAGAATCCCCTGCCTCCAGGGCCCAGCAGGACGACTCGGCAACAGCAACGAGGAAGGCACACAGCGGGGTGTCAGCCAGAGAGCCGGGGAGGCAGGGCTCGGAAGGCATCCGGGGAAAGAGACCTCATGCCAGGAGCGCAAGGAGGGCAGGGTGAGTGAGACAGCTGGGGGCCCAGACCGGCGCTAACCCTGGCACAAGCCCCCAGGACCCTGCGGCTGCTCCGATGCCCGCGGACCAGGCAGCACCTGTGGGTGGCAGTGATGTGTCTAGACCGGGCCAGCTCTGTCCTCCTGGGGCACCTGGGACTCGGCGGTGGACCCGCTTCTCCAGTGCAGGAGCAGCGGGCCAGGGGCCAGAGCTGGCACTCTGCCCATGTGCCCGGCCTCCTCCTCTCAGCCGGGGCCGAAGCCAGGGGCATGTCTCTGCTGTTGACGTGGGAGGCTGAGAACAGGCGGCGAGGTAAGGGCTCAGAGGAGCCTGCCCGTCGGCCACGTGGGGTCTGTGGTGGGCCCGGTAGGGAGCACACACCAGACACAGACACACACGTGTGTACACTCATAGCACACACGCAGAGACACGCACGTGTACACACTCACAGAACACAGAGACACACATATACTCACGGCACACACACACGTGTGTATACTCACAGCGCACACACAGAGACACACACACTCACAGCACACATACACACATATATACACTTACACAGGGACACACATGTTACACAAAGAACACAGAGATACTCTCACGGCACACACACAGACACACACGTATACACACTCACAGAACACAGAGACATGCATATATTCACGGCACACAGACACACACGTGTATACACACACAGACACACACGTATATACACTCACAGCACACACAGAGACACACACACACTCACGGCACACAGACACACACGTGTATACACACACAGACACACACATATATACACTCACAGCACACACAGAGACACACACACACTCATGGCACACAGACACACACGTGTATACACACACACAGACACACACATATACACACTCACAGCACACACACATATATACACTCACAGCACACACAGAGACACACATACACTCACGGCACACAGACACACACGTGTATACACACACACAGACACACACGTATATACACTCACAGCACACACAGAGACACACACACACTCACGGCACACACGCACATGTGCATACACTCATAGCACGCACACACACACACACACTTGCGTACACACACACCTCTACACACAGCACACACACACACACACAGACGCGCCTCTCACAAGAGCATCAGATGCTTCCAAGGCCATCCCATCCTACAGGATTTTGTGAGGAAATCACCTCTACGTCTTGAAAGAAACAAGGAAGTTGCATAGGGAGGGATTCTTCTTTAAAACAGCATTTTAGCCTAGTAAATATAACTCTTAAAATCATGTTTTTAAAGACAAACTGTCCTCCGTCTACACCGGGGACGAGTCCTGTGTGCGTGTGAGTTCCCATGTCCCTAGGCATCCTTGTGAATTCACACTGAACACGTGGCGTAGCAACTCTGAGATCACAAGCCTACTTCTCCTTCAGCTCCTCGCGCCAAGGGCTGTATTTTACTTTTGAGTGCGTCTCCAGACAGATAAAGCGATGCATGCATTAAAATTCATGGTGCAGAGGAGACGAGGGGCCCCTCTGAGGGCGGCTGAGATAATCTCCTCACTCCTAATTCTTCAAGAGCTCACCCCAGCTCAGCTCCGGAGCCCTCGGGCCCCGCCTGCCCAGGTGCCAGCCCTGCTCAGACTCTCGCCCCGGGGGAGTCGGGGTCTCCGCAGACTGCCCTCCCTTCAGTTCGTGGCTGCACCTGCTCTGGGAGGGGCCTCGCAGGAGGCAGGCTGCCCTGGGTGCTGACTGCAGAGGGAATTTGCTTCTGTATTCCCAAGGCCGCTTACAGTGTTCATTACAATTATTATCATACACTGGCTTCTATCACTGCTTTCTGCGAAGAAGTCAAACTGGGCTGAACTATTATATCAGGTTCATTTTATACCCAAAAGAAAAAATAAGGAATAAAGGTCATTGGAAGGAGATTCAATTATAAAATGCTTGTCCCCCTTCAAGTCAAATGAGATTCAGAAGTCAACAACCATTAAGACATCCCACCTGCACAAAACCCACCGGGCTGACCCAGAGGTGTGTGAGCCCCTCCCTAGGTGAGATCACCGCAGGGCACGTCTCATTGAGGGTTGGATGTCAGAAGCTGGCCGGGCTCCTGCAGGAAGGCCACCGACACAAACCAGCACTGTGTCCTGGGGACCGGCCCTTCTGGGAGACTGGCCCTGCTCACCTCAGCCACACCCACGGACAGGTGGCCAGAACCGCCCCACGACACATGATGCCCCCCAGAGCCTCACTCCCTCCTGGCCTGGTCCTTTGCGTGTCCCCATGAATGTCCTGCACGCAGCCTGTCCACAGCTCGGTGAGGAAGGGGAAGTGGCCCTGGGGGGCGGTGGCCAGTTCGCCCCCGACCCCCACCGAGATGAACACTGTGGGGCCTCCTTACCCCTCTCTCCAGAAGCATATCTCGGAAGTGGGTGGCTCGCTCCTCCAGAGGCAGAAGGATCTGGGGCGGGGGTGTCTTGGTGCCCGCGTCCTGTCTCTCTGCCTCCTCAGGCTCGGGACTCACGTGGCCTTCCGTCCTTCAGGGCACAAGATACGGAGAGTCAGCCGTGACCCTGGAGACCCAGCTGATTCTCACCACAACCTTTCAAAGCCCTCCGGGCCCCCGGAAGGAGCAGACTCTTTGAATACTTGGCAAAACCCAGCTCAGGTGAGACTTGGCTCTTGGGATGCAAACTGCTTTGCTGTGTTTGGGGCAGAAAGTGGAGGCCAAAGCCCCAATGGGATAGCATAGCCGGAGGGAGACCTCAGTGGGGCCTGAGGGTGGAGGGCCCTCAGGACAGAAGGAGGTCAAGCGCCCCAGAAGCCTCCCCGCCAGAGGCCGTTGTCCCGGAGCGAACGGAGCAAATCCATGACTTGAACGAGTCGCTGCATCCTGAGCCTGGTTCCACTATGGCTTTTGGAAGTGCTTGACTTTGGACAAAGGCATGGAAGACAGTTATGGGGAAATTATTCAATCTACAGCCAAAGGGCAGAAAACATTGTCTGGGGGTTTAACCCAAAAGGGAGGATTCAGTGGCGGCAGTGAGACAGGACCACAAACCTGGGGAGGTCTGCGAAGGACAGGGAGAGCTAGGTGACCATGGGCCCAGGGTGGCCGCTGCCCAGGCCTGGTCACAAGGGCGGGGAGGAAGCAGGGCCCAGCTGGGCACAGGGAGGGGCCAGGCGGGGCAGCCGAGAGGAAGGAGAGAGCGCCCCGGTAACTCGCGCCATTTGTTTAACTGCCCATCTGATGGAGGTTCTCGTGGTTCTACTCCTCGCTTTGGAAGCACCTGGAAACCTCCCTCTACCCACCTGGATGTTTGCTTCTGGAAGAGAGCATCTGGCCAGACAGACACTGCTACTCCCACCTCCTTCCTCCTGCTCCCTGACACAGTCCTGGCTGGGAGCGGTCAGCCCAGCACCTCGCCCTCAACCAGCCTCTTTCCGTCTCCTCCCTCTCAGTCTGTTCTCATCTGTGAGGTGACGACCAGACCCCTGCTGCCCAGAAGGCATCCTTGCTCTGACACCCTGACCCCTGCGTGGGTGCAGCCACAAAATTAAAAGATGCTCCTTGCAAGATAAGCTATGACAAACCTAGAGAGCATATTAAAGAGCAGAGACATCACTTTGCTGACAGAGATCTGCATAATCAAAGCTATGGTTTTCTCAATAGTCGTGAATGCAGGTGAGAGTTGGACCATAAAAAAAGACTGAGCGCTGAAGAACTGATGCTTTCAAACCGTGGGGCTGGGGAAGACTCTCGAGGGTCCCTTGGACAGCAAGGAGAGCCACCCAGTCCATCCTGAAGGAGATCAGTCCTGAATATTCACTGGAAGGACCGATGCTGAAGCTGAAGCTCCGATACTTTGGCCACCTGATGCGAAGAGCTTAGAAAAGACCCTGATGCTGGGAAAGATTGAGGGCGGGAGGAGAGGAGGACGACAGAGGGTGAGATGGTTGGATGGCACCACGACTCAATGGGCATGAGCCTGGGCAAGCTCCAGGAGATGGTGAAGGACATGGAAGCCTGGTGCGCTGCAGTCCATGGGGTCAACAGAGTTGGACGACTTAATGACTGAGCAAGAACAGCAGCAACTCCTCACCCTCCAGGACCAGGACTGCAGGCGGTGACGTCAACAGGCCGGTGCGAACCTGACCATGAGGCCGCCTTTCCCGGCAGTCCCAAAGAGGAGGCCGCTGGGAAGCGCCATGACTTCCTTCCTCCTGCACACAGGACAGCGTCCTGGGTGCTCACAGGTCTGAACCTGCAGGGCACATGTGTTCCAAAGCCTGACGCACCTCAGGAATTGCAGGGCTAAAGCGCTCGGGCCATGCTTGCCTGGGTTCCCTGAGGTAGGTCTCAATCGGGGTCCCCAGGTGAGCTGTCACGGGGGGCCGTGGCAGCGTCTGGGCACGTGTGGTTGTCAGCACTCGGAAGGCGCTCCCAGGCATAGGGGCAGAGGCCAGGGCCACGCACAGGATGGCCTTCCATGTCTCTATCCCCACATCTGGGAGGAGGAGACAGCCGTCCAGGTCATGGGTGCTGCGGGCCAAGTCGCTCCAGTCATGCCCAGCTGCTTGTGACCCCATGGACCGTGGCCCAGCAGGCTCCTCTGTCTGTGGGGTTCTCCAGGCAGGAATCCTGGAGTGGGTGGCCACGCCCTCCTTCGGGGGTCTTCCTGACCCAGGGATCAAACTCGAGTCTCTCACATCTTCTGCCTTGGCAGGTGGGCTCTCTCCCTCTGGTGCCCCCGGGAAGCACCCATTAAGGTCAGGCAGTCATTTAACTGCCCAGCCAGGGCAGTCTCACCTCCTGGCACCCACCAAGCCTGCAGCTTCTCCAGCTCTGACCAGGATGCCGTGAAGAGATGCAGGTTACCAGTTTGGGATGTGCTAGGGGCGTGGAATATACATACCATGTGCTACATCTAACATCAGGATTATAATACGGGTTAATCCAACCTCACACAGAATGTGCAGAAATAAACAAATAAATGACCTGCTTGCTCAGCCCATTAGGGAATCTTATTTATAGACCAACGATTTCAGGAGGACTTACATTCTTCTCTACTTATGCCATTATGTGGAATTTTGAAAAAAGAAAATTGCCAGTGGATTTGCCATTGTATCACACTCCAAAGGGTATAATTAGGACTTCTTTGTAATAAATTTTCATTAGTTAAAAATAGAAGTGTGGAAACAAGTCTCACATTGTTGTAACTCGAAACAAGATTAATAGGAGCATGTGATGATCGCGGATTACAGCTTTTTCCACAAAATATTTTGTTCAGAACCACTGGATGCCTTCCAGACGGCAGAGCGGTAGGTTCAATTACAGTCAATCAAAAGCAAGGGCAAACTTGCTAAAAATATGTTTCCATCATGAGTCTGAGAAACTCGGTACTGAAAGCAAGTCCTAATACGGAAAACTAGGGCAAAGTCAACATCATGAGGAGGGTGAGAGGCGTTGTCCCCAGGGGCCCAGCTGGGTACCCGAGCCCTGGGGTGGCTGTGGGTGGGGGTCACGGCAAGGCGGGGGTCTCCTCGCTGCGAGGGGAGGGGCGTGTCCCCTGCCTCCTGCACCCCTTGGGAGACATTGGGGGGCCAAGCCCTGCCCTGGGCTCGGCCCGCCCCTCCCCCAGGGCGTGAGACCGGGGCTCTGTCCCAGGGCCGCACATCATGCCGGGGACGCTCAAGACCGGGCGCTGTGCACCTGGGGTCTGGAGGCAGCCAGTTCTTTTGCAGACGAAGGGCTTCCCTGTGTTTGTCTGGGGCTGAGGGACTCGGGCCACTGGCCTTGGCACTTCTGCCCCTGCCTGGAGGCCAGTGCTTGGACCCAGAGACGCGCCTCTTCCGCCTCCCGCATGGCTCAGTGCGGCCATCCCGGGGTCAGAGTGGTCAGCTTGGCGAAGGAATTATGGCCACGGGCCAGCGGCTGGTTACAGTTCAAAGGAAAGTGTTGCTTGTTTGCTTACTGTCCAGTCTATGAGGGGAGGTGAGGAGCGAGAGAAGGAAGGAAAGGAGGGAGGGGAGGAAGGAGGATGGAGAGAGGGAGGGAGAGGTTGACTCAGCGGGCGCACAGGGGAGGGCCTGCATCCCCAGGTCTAAAGCCCCGCCCACTGACTCCAGTAAGGCCACCAGCCGCAACGCTGGGGCAGATGATGGGGGCACGCTGGACCGCATCTTTGGGAAAACAGTTTGAGCAGGAAGATCCTGACATGCCTCCACCTGTGGAGCTAATGTGAGCCCGTTTCTCAGTTCTGTTGAAATGTCCAAACACCCTGACTCTGCCGTCAGTTTATGAGCTCTGTCCCCAGTCTTGCCGTCCCTACAGATGTAATAAGCTGGCCTCCGACACCTCTGTCCAATTTGTTCATAAAAATGTGCAGCAGGGAATGCCAAAAGCAGATGCCTCCGGCAGGTCCCACCAGCCTCTCCCTGCAGGGGACAACCTCCCTTTCCTGATGCTGATGATCAGGGGCAGGATGGCCCCTGTGCCCACCAAGAAGTCTGCAAAGCCCTGGCCTGCAGGATCTATGTCAACTCCTGCCACAGCCATCATCTGGGGCTTGTTGCTCCGAGACCCAAAGGGTTAAGGGTGGCATGTCCCGCGGCTCCTGCTGCCCAAATCCCTGACTTGTTCTTCTACCCCTCCCCCTGCCTGGGCAGCAGGTCCCTCAGTGTGGGGTCCAGGTCCCCAGCAGTTGACATGAGTTCCCTGCCAGGGCATGGA
This sequence comes from Antilocapra americana, assembly GCA_007570785.1. Lineage (NCBI taxonomy): Eukaryota > Metazoa > Chordata > Mammalia > Artiodactyla > Antilocapridae > Antilocapra > Antilocapra americana. Next base: position 202,926 of record ML664216.1, read on the forward strand.
ACCGGGACGCATGGTTATTGACCCTCAAGATCCTGAGGAGCTGAGATCCATAGGCTTGTGTCTTCCTAAATGATTCCTAGACATAAAACAATTCCTGAATGCCTATTTCCTTGGCGTGCTTTTTGTGATTATTCATTATTCCATGTGGGGCGCCAGATGCCAGATGCCGCCTGAAGCGAAGGATGGAGACAAGGAGCACAGAGCGGCACAGAGACCCTGTTGGCCCCAAGAGGACACCTCATATTTGCTGAAAACATGGTCAAGCCCTCTCCTCCCACTTTATTTGCATCACCTCATCTAATCCTTATCACAAGCCTATGGGGCTCATTTACAGCTGGGAGAACTTAGATGAGGCATGTACATTCCTCAGCACAATGACAGGTCTGAAAATAATGATGGTGATGGTGGTGGTGAGGATGGTGATGACAGTGATGGTGATGGTGATGGTGAGGATGGTGATGGTGGTGGTGACGGTGGCGATGTTGGTGGTTGATGAAGGTGAGGATGGTGGTGATGATGGTGATGACAGTGATGGTGGTGGTGAGGATGGTGATGGTGGTGGTGACGGTGGTGATGTTGGTGGTTGATGAAGGTGAGGATGGTGACTGTGGTGGTAATGCTGGTGGTGGTGATGGTGGTGGTGAGGATGGTGATGATAGTGAGGATGGTGATGCTGGCAGTGGTGATGGTGATGACGGTGGTGGTAGTGGTGATGATGATGGTGAGGATGGTGATGACACAGTGGCGATCGTGATGCTGCTGCTGACATGACAGTGGCATGGCAGTGACAATAATGGTGATGACAATAGTGGTGATACTTCACCTTCATTGTCTTTGGCGCTTCTGACGATCCATGCCAACCCTTCCCCAGGCTGGGCTCCAGCCCTCTGTTCAGCCGGATGACATCTCATCTTTTATTTAATTTAATCGATGGGGAGAATCTGTTCTTTCCTCTGGCAAAGAGGGCTAGGAATTTATCATCAGACTGCTGCCAGGCTGTAACTTCAGTGTGAGACATGATATAAAATTCTGCAGGAATCAAAGTGTCTGTGAATCTCTGCCTTGTGGGGCTTCAGACACTCTGTCATGTGGTTGTAACAAATGGTCTTCAGATGAGGCCAACTTGGAAAGATCTGTGTTCTCTAGTTTTTAGCCTCACCATTGTAGCTTGGGAGGGCACCTTTGGCTGCTGTCAGAAGACCGGGCCATCAATCAGGTGGTCTCCAGGCCCCTGGCTGGGCTGGGGTTCAGGGGACCAGCTCGGCCAGCACTGCCCATCGATGTGGAGATCAGGACTGAAAGCCAACAGTGGTATCAAGGAGGATTCCTCCCCAGGATGGAGTCATGGCCAAGGGCACGTCCGGGCTCCTGCCCCCATCAGGGAGCCATGGGAGCTGAGCAGGAACTGCTGTTCCTGGCCCGATGGAGCATCCCTGCCACCAGTGTGCAGAGACGAGGCCCTGATGGGGGCAGAGATGAGGCCCTGACATGGGCACAGATGAGGTTCTAGGATGGACAGAGACGAGGCCCTGACGGGGGCAGGGACACAGAATCCCCCTGCAGGAGCAGGCCAAGGCCTCCCGGCTACAGCCTGGGCTATTTCAGACCTCAGTACTCCTTCTCCAGCCAGGGCTCACTGCTCCCCTGCTCTGTCTGACCGCTGACCGCCTGGCCAACCCCTTCATGCCCGCCCCTGCTCTGCTCCCCTCAGCCCTGCTCGTTCTGCCCTGGCCCCACCCCCTGACCTCCGATGCGGTGACACCTGCCCGGGAGGGTCTCTGGGGGTCACAGAGCTGTTCTCCGCTCTCCTGAGGCCAAGCAGCCCTTCCACAGGGGTTATCATACTCACCCACCCTTTCTGTCCATGTGCTAAGAGTGATATGAACCAGGAGTCATGCGGGTAGGGGGGAGGGGATGAGGAAGTGAGCAGACCCCCTCCTCAACCCCCACCTCCAGAAGACCCGTCGGTGAGGGCCTTTGGAGGGACGGAGGGGCCAGCTGCAGACATGTTTGCGTCTCAGACGCCAGGGCTTCTTCCTGGGGAGGCCGCCGATAGAAGGCGTCTCTCTGTGCCAGCAGGTGGCCCCCCTGGGGTGGGGAGGAGCCCCTGTGGGCACCAAGGGCAGGCTCCCGTGGTCCAGAGACAGGGGCCCGTGCCGCTGGAGGCAGCCCTGACCCCACGTCTGGCCCCAGCCCAATGCGGATGCTACATGGTCGTCTTGAGGGCTCGTCGGCTACAGCTGAGAGGACCCCCGGTGACTAGAGGTCCTCAGGCAGGTCCTGGACCTTGTGTGGTCACCTCCCTCGTCTGGCGACTCACACTGGCGGCCTCAGAGCAGCGGCCATGTCGCCCAACGGGTGACAGGAGACACTGGCCAGGCCCCGCTGGCGTCCGTCCCGCCGTGCCTTTCACAGGTGGTTTCCAGCTGCATCCGTGAGGTCACCACACACTCAGCCCTGAGAACCGGCCGGGGTGCCCTCAGGCTGAGGGTTTGGGGTGCATCTCACAGACGCTGCTTCATCACTTCTGTGACAACAGCGAATGCCACAGGTAATGCCCTCAGACTAACAGAAGGTGAGCAGAGGGAAAGCAAAAACAAGAAACCACATAGGAAGGAAGTAAAGCAAACTGACAGCAGAAGAGCAAGGGGCTGAGTGGTGTGCCTGGCACCAGCAGTATGGAGATGCAAAGCAACGGAATAGAGCAGACACCAAAAATGAATCAGGGAAAATGCCTGCATGTGGAAAAGATGCACGCCTACACTTCGAGGGTCACATCCTACCTGGGAGAGCTGGCTGAGAGGCACCGAGACAGCCCTGTTCTGTCTCTTAAAGGCTAAAACTAAAAACTAAGGTGGATCGAAACAGCAGCTACGCGTAGATCCAGGAGCTGATAACGAACCTGTCGCCAGGACTATGAATTCATAGTTTAAGGGGTTTCCCTGGTGGCTCAGACGGTGAAGCGTCTGCCTATAGTGCAGGAGACCCGGGTTCAATCCCTGGGTTGGGAAGATCCCCTGGAGAAGGAAATAGCAACCCACTCCTGTATTCTTGCCTGGAGAATTCCACTGGACAGAGGAACCTGGGGGGCTACAGAACATGGGGCCGCAAAGAGTTGGACACGACTGAGCGACTTCACGTTCTTTTTTTCAAAGCGTGAGTTACTGTAAAGAGGGCAAGTAAGTTCTTCTGGTGGCAGATGAGAGGAAAGGCTCTCCTAGATGACTGCGTAGTTACTCCTCCAGGAGCATTCAGGTCTGCTCTCGACTGCTGAATGGAGACCCTGAAGAAGACGATTCTGCAACAGGCCCCTCCCTCCGCAGGCGAGGGCAGACCCCGACCACCTCTGAGCATGTGTCTGCTGTCAGCAAGCAAGGGCCCTGGGGGCGTCCTGCCACTCTTACCGCATTTGCTGCAGGAGAATCCCTGCCAACGGCTGAAGGCCGAGTGCTTACTCAATACCGGGGTCAAAGGGACTAAGAGGCAGGCTGAGAGATCTGATGAAGAACCCGTGAAGAAGCCCCAAGGTCAAGGGCACTATTAGAATTGATTTCAGAGTGGTCCCCTGGTGGCCAGACTTCAGCTTTACCTCCATGTGGGTGAAAAGCCTCCATGGGAGAACTCGACCTATTCACTCAGACTCCAAGAAACAGCACTTGCTGGAGTGAGTGAGGAGGTGATGTATGAGTCTCGGGATTTATGCTGACGTCTGCTCTCCCTCTCAGGAATCAACAAGTTTCATAATCCTTTTTGGGGAGAAAATAAATGCCAGGGAATATTGATGCTTCAATCTGAAAGGACAAACTAAAATCTCATGACAAATGGCCTATGTGCCCACAATCTTCTCGTAGCCAGGCATCCGTGGTATGGCCGTTGGCCCGGATAGGAGGCCCTAGAGACACAGGGCACAGACATTCACAACGCTGCAAGGTTCTATAGAGAAACAGCTGGTCGACTAAACCATGAACCATGTACAAGGCAGGAGCCTGAGACCCGTGTGTGCCCAGCCATGCCCAACTCTCTGCGACCCCATGGACTGTAGCCTGCCAGGCTCCTCTGTCCTTGGGATTCTTCAGGCAAGAGTACCAGAGTGGGGTAGCCATGCCCTTCTCCAGGGACTCTTCCAGACCCAGGGGTCAGAGCTGGGTAGTAGGTCAGCATAGGTAAGTGGATATTAGTTCACTTTCTGTGCAAGTCTGAGGCCACAAAGAGATGCACAGTGTCCCATCTTCTGAAGAAAACCAGACTCTGCACTTGCATTGGAGGGTAGCTCATTCTCTTGCTTTCTTGGGATGTTTTAAAGGTATAACTTTTTAGCAATCTTAATTTGGAGTCACGCATTTTCTAGCACTACTTTACAGCATCGCAGAGACCCCATGCTCACACGTTCTCAGTAGCTAATTTTTCTGGGATTCCGGAGACCTATGCATATGGAAGTGAAAGGGCTCAACTCATGGCTCGTGTAAAGACAGGGGTCAGCATGCTGGCCCCTCCTCGCTGTCCACACTCGCTGACCGTCGCCCTTGCACTGGGGTGGGGCGGGGGCAGCAGCTGTCTGAGTGTAAAAAGAGTGTTTCCTTTCCTCTCACGCAGTTGACTCTGTCTAGGTGTGGGCTTGATCTGGGGACAGACTCAGGGGTAGTGCCTGCGAACCCTCCAGACACTGAATCGTTTTGTCTTGTCCTGTCTTTTGGATGATGGTGTTGCTTATTTCAGCCATGATGGAGGCTCTCTGACCAGGGGTAGGAGGCAGAATTGCAGCTCGGTCCAGGGGGCAAACTCTGGGTGTGCCTTGGCCTTCTTGGCTTGTGAAGAGAAGCATAATGGAGAGTATATTTGGGGAAAACCGAAAAATGGCCCCAAGGACACTTCTTGCTGTGTTTCGTGCTCTTCGGTCTCCAGACACAGCTGTAGATGACCTCATGGAAGCGCCTGTTTGATGTTCAGGTTTTACGCTACAAGGTCAACTTCACTTCTTACTTCCAAGGCCATCAACTGGGTATCCCCAAAGTTTACAGACTACCACAATAAACAACGTGCTGGGCTTCCCTCATGGTCCAGAGGTTAAGAATTTGTCTGCCGACGCAGAAGGCCCAGGTTCCATCCCCGGTCTGGAAAGATCCCTCAGGCAGGGGGATGACTGAGCCTGTGCACCAGTTCCTGAACCTGGGGCTGCCCCCTCTGAAGCCCAAGTGCCTAGAGCCTGCGCTCCACGACCAGAGAGGCCACCACAGTGAGAAGGCACCCCACAGCCAGGGAGGAGCCGCACTGGCTGCCAGCATCAAAGCCCCAGGGTGCGGCAGGGCAGGCCCAGCACAGCCAACGGGGAACAAGCAGACAAATTAAAAACAGGAAAAAGAAATGTTTCAGGCCAAGAGACTCCTTTTAGCCACTTACAGTAAAAGACTTCTATACCAAATGGCATAAAAACGTAAATAAATTTCCAAAGCTGTGGGGCCAATGATATTTGAAAACTCAGAAGGGCAATTTCACCCTGTCCCGCTATGGAAAACCATTAATTTAGCAGGAATCCCTGGGCTCAGCAACTGGAAAAACCTGGCACATCAAGAAAGGGCTGGGAGACATGCGTACCACTGGCCGTTTCTTTTCTAACATGTTTTGTGGATAATATCACTCTGGTTTTTAAACCGAATGACGTACTTTTGCTGAATCCTTCAAATAATTCAACTCAATTATTTGAAATGAATTCTAAGTTCTTTAAATAGTGCATTTGAAAAGCAGGTCTGAACTATAAAAAACCTTCACGTGGGAAACCAGCAGAACCTCCGGGCACTGCGCACAAAGGGGAGCCACAAACATCAATCTTCCGGTCCCAGGGAAGGGGCACAACTGTGCATCACAAGGACATCCCACTAAACAGCAAATAACAAGCCGTCTGAAACGGCACCACCGGTAGCTGAAAACATTTGGGTAATTTGAAAGCTTGTCACTGTGACGTATTTCTCTTCCCAGGGAATGTTAGGGAAAGTATCATTTGGATCTGAATTATAGACACAGCTGATTTAATCCCATTTGCATGAGAATGTCCAAAATGTATATGAACGGGGCCAGGGTGTGCAAAGGATGCAGGGAGCAGACAGCAGCATTCAAAACCTGCCCCGTACTTTAGAGGCCAGGATATGGAAGCTGGAGTCATACTTGGCAGGAGCATTTTGATGAGAGAAATCACATCACATATACAAAAGGGAAGGTCAAATGGACTGATTTCGGCAGGTTCTCTGGAGCCTGGCCTCTTGCTAGTCAGGCCAGCATCTACTAAATAAAAATGCACGCAAGCAGACAGAAGCTAGAGGAGTCCTTGGGCGTACTGGCAATGACCTTCCCCAAATGGACAGAGGCCAAGAGGATGCCGGGTGTCAGCCCCCACGGGTGGCGAGCTCTGAGCCACGGAGCACGCCCGGTGGGGAGGGAGCTTCGGAAAAAGCCCCACAAGGGTGAAACTTCCCCAGAGTGAGTGCAGTCAGCCCAGATGTGAAGGATCGGGACTCCCAGGACACTCCAGCTCCTGAGTCCAGCCCAGCACATCCACGGAAGCCTTTTCCTCTGAATCTCAGAGGCAGAACAGAGCAGAGTGACCTGGGGGGTGAGCCCTGAATTGCGGCAGGAGCGGGGTGTCTGGGCGCTCCTCACACATGGAGCCTGTGGGCCCAGAGGGCCTGGAGACCCACGGTGGCCCAAACTCCAGGAAAACCCCTGTGATGGCTTCAGAGTCAGTGCTCAGTCATGGAAGAAATCACTGAGATAATGAAAACCAAGATGACAGCTTGGACATTATTTAAAAGCCAAGTGTGCAGAATCTGGGGCCAGTCCCACACACAAATGAAGAGAACTGGACGCCATAGGGAGACTGCCCAGTTCCCTGGGGCTCAGTGGGTCTTCCCTCCTGCGACAGTTTACAGTCACCCCATAATGGCTAGATTGCTATTTCTCTTGTGCCTCAGGAAGCTTGTCTTGTTTTTAAAATTATATGCATTTATTCAAGATCGCAGAGACTGCCACAGCTGCCGCAGGGTCTGAGCACAATAAAGCGATCACAACTTGATTCCTGTCCCCGGAGCCCCTGACACCAGCGAAGGCACTTGGCGTCCATCCTCTGTGGCCTCTGTCACCCCAAAAGTGACTGTGTGAGGACAGGATTTGGGGCACAAGAACACAGAGGCCTGTGGGGAGGGTGAGGTCAGCCTTGCTCCAGCGTCACAGAGAGTCCGGCCAAGCTGCAGCCCCTGATCTCAGCTGGAGAAGGGGCCCCGCCTCCCACCCAGACTGCCCCCCGGACCTGTCCTGGACTGCTCTCAGAAACTTCTGGGGGGTCTGTTTGGCATTGGTGAAAGTGACTGTAAACCTGCACCTGGTCAGCAAAACCATTCTGTGAGGGGTGCTGGTGGGAAAGGCCAGAGATGCTGAAGCAAGAGGAATAGGGGCCCTTTGTTATTCAGCCACTCGGCCACGTCCAACTCTGTGACCCCATGGACTCTAGCCCACCAGGCTCCTCTGTCCAGGGGGTTCTCCAGGCAAGAATACTGGGGCAGGTTGTCACTTCCTTCTCCAGGGGATCTTCCCGACCCAGGGATTGAACCCACGTCTGTCTCTGTTTGATAGGCAGTTTCTTTCCACTGAGCCACCAGGGAAGCCCCCATTGCATAGGTTTGTGGTTACTCGGGCAGCCCTCAGAGAGCCCGGCCCCGACCCCTGGCTGCCAGCCCTCCACCCCAACAGGGGCATCCTCTCTGCCTCCCTCCCCGCCGTTCTTCCCCAGGAAACCACAGGGCAAGGACAGGCGAGGTGAGAACGGGAACTGCCTCTGGGTCGAGATTGCATCTCCCTTCACTGCTGTAAACCTATGTTGTTGCAGAAGTCTTACCTCATCTAAGGAACATTTTACAAGAGCAGACACACAGGGCCAGCACCCTGGCGGCTGCTCTGGGATCCTGCCGCGGGCCTGAGCAGGTGCTTGGACCCCGGAGCAGGACTGGACATGCTGCTGGATGGGGTGCGGACCCTTCCACTGGGTCACCGGCCCCACGGCCCCGCGGCTGCTCAGGAAGTGGTCTTGCAGGTCCCTTTCGACCCCCCTTATCCTCCCTGCCTTTCATCCACCTGCCCTTTCAGGAACTCAGACTCACAGACCTGGAATTTTACCCCTTTGCCTGGAAGTGAGTACAGAAGGGCCACAGACGGGCCTTCCAGGAGGGCCAAAGGGGGAACAACCACCCTCGGCTTAAGGGGAGGCCAACTTCCTCCCTTCTGTGCTGTGCCTGCAAGAGGGCATCACAAGCAAGCTTGGGCAGAGAACGTGTTCTCCGGGTGCCACGGCAAGTCGTCGGTCCTTCTCAACCAGGTGTCAGCCCCCTCACTGATGGCACGTCTGACTCGAGTTGAGAATCAACCTGAGTGGAGTGACTCAATGGAGACCTGGTGGAGTTACTTTGCCCAAAGTCACGAAGCCGGCAGGCACAGAGTCGGACCTCTGACCCAGAGCTGCAGAACCCCCGGCCCACCCCTCGCCTGGCGCACACCCTGCGCAGCACCTGGAAGTCTCCGTCCACTCCTCAGGGCCCCGGAGGCAAGGCCAGGGCTGAGCATGGCCCCAGGGAGGCCAGGGATGGGGTGCCGGGCCTTGCAGACGCGGGGTCCCCAGGGTGGCCGGGACCGCGCCCTCTATTTGGGGTTGGGCCCATTCCTGGCTCAGTCAGCAGACTCAAACAGATCCTTTCCTTTCTGAAGGAAAGACGCACCGGGAAGGGCATGGCCACCTACCGATTCCTCTTGGTTTTTACGTCTGGGTCTTCCCTGCCGTCTTCAGAGCTCGATCCATCGCTGGGCTCGGCTGAAAGAAAGTCAGGTTCGCATGGTCAATACAGAGCTCGTGGCTTTGGCAAGCCACCGGGAAGCGTCACTTCCAGCAGACTCATCTTGAAATCAGGAAAACAGGTTTCCCTTAAAGATGGACCTCAGTCCTGTAACTATAATAACTATACTGGTGGCTTCCCCTTAAAGACGGACCTCGGTCCCGTAACTATAATAACTACGCTAGTGGCTTCCCCTTAAAGATGGACCTCAATCCTGTAACTATACTAGGGGGTGCAGTCCTTCCATATTTCAGCAGGAGAGAAATCTGTGCTGCGTTTGTGCACAGGAAAGTCATCTCTAGCCTCTGGCCATGTAGATGCTGCCAGACCCTCCAGAAGGGTGGGCGAGGGGGGTGCATCCACCTGACCCCTCCCCTGGCAGGATGCAGGCCTGGACCGTCCATTCTCTCCAAGCTGCCTCCATCCCTGTGCTTGACCCACGGAGCCAGGCTCCCCCTCGGACTCCTGCAGGGAAGGACCCAGGTTCTCTGCACACGGCCTGCGGACCGCTGCTGTCTGTGTGTCTACTTTCGAAGAGCCAGATTGATTTTGAAGTCCGATCCCCTCCTTACACTCTGAAGAGTTTTGCCCTGTAAATGTTTGATGAGCTTTCGGAATGAAAAAGTAAAAAGGTGCTTGGGTGTTTCATATTTGTCTCCGAAAGGAAAGAGGAAAAATGAGTATAAAGATGGTTCCAGAGTGCTATTATTTCGGTCCTGACAGGCTGAACGATGCCCAGACGCTCCCTGGCATCACAACTGCCTGCTCGCCTGCTTTTCATTCTGCATCTGTCATCCCAGGAAGCTGCTTTCTCAGAAGCACGACCCTGTGTGGGCCCAGGGGCAGGGCTGGGCCAGGCCACCGCCACCCCCACGGTGCCGCTCGAGCCCAGTCCTTCCAAGGAGGCTCTGTAAGGAGCTCATGATGAATGTGGCATTTATGGGGAAAATCTGAATATCCTCGACGGAGAATCCCTCCACTCATTTTCTCTTCATAAAACCCGACAGTTCTCCGTGCGTACTGTCTACAGTCCCAATAATGCCTCCAGCTCCAGCCCCATCGACTCTCTAGCTGGCTCTCAGTGCCTGGGGCGGGGCTGAAGCAGGACGAGAAGAGACGTGGGTCACACCCTAGGGGCACCCAGTGAGCCCAGTCCACCCAGCCTCTGGGTTCTGGCGGCCTCTTTCCGCCAGGCCCTGCACTGCCCAGCACAGCACAATCCAGGGAGCCGGGAGACTCCCTCGGCTGAGCCCGAGCCCAGAGCCGGGCCCCAAGCCCTGGGACCAGGGACACGTGGGCTGGACAACGGGGCGTCCTGTGCACCATAGGGCACTGGGTGGCATCCCTGGTCTCTACCCCCAGACGCCAGTACTGACAACCACAAGTGTCTCCAGAAATCACCCAAGCTCCCCCAGGGGACAGAGCGCCCCATCCCCCAGCCCTATTGAGAAGCAGGGCTCTAGAGAAAGACCTTCGTGACAGCAGGCTAACAGGAGGGGAGGGGCTCGCTCCTTCTCACCCACGCTCTCTCCCCACACACCCGTCTATGGCTCCTCTAGTCACAGAATCAATGAGAAAGACAACACACACTTCATAGGAATACACAGCAAAACAAATGGCCAATCAACCAGTCGCAAGGTTCAATTTTTCTCCTAATTACAGAAATGCCAGTGGACACAATGAATGGTTTTAAAAACCTAAGGTTGGATGATCATGAGAGCAGCAGAATCTATCAGGGGGCATGTGAACTGGTCCATCTTTTTGGAGGAAGATTTAGCGATATCTATCACAATGTAAAATGCATGTACCTTTCGACCTGGTAATTCCAATATTATGAATTTATACAATGAAAGTACTCATAAATGCTCCTAAGATAAATATATGTGTACGTAGGTATTCTTATCAGTATTCTGTGTGTGCACGAAAAACCAATGATCTGGAAGTCCACCAGCTGGAAAGACCTGGTGGAGATGTCGGAGTCTAGTCAAGGTGGGGAGGGGTGCCCAGGGAGGGGCTCAGAACACGTGCGAGCACATGTGCTCAGTGGCTCAGCCGTGTCTGACTCTGCGACCCCAGGGACTGCAGCCCACCAGGCTCCTCTGTCCATGGGCTTCTCCAGGCAAGGGTACTAGAGTGGGTTGCCATGCCCTCCTCCAGGGGTCTTCTCAACCCAGGGAGTAAACCAGGATCTCTTGCATTGCCGACAGATTTCTTTTCCACTGGTGCAACCTGGGAAGCCCTTGGAATATGACGGGTTGCCAAAAAGATACCCACAGTGATGCGAAGCAGAAGTGGAGCAGGTCAGCTCCTCAGCCGTTCTATTACAAACACGCATACCCACAAACATCTACCCACCTCCACGATACACTGTTTAGTGCATTTAACAGACAAGGAAGGGCACCTCCATTTTTGGAAACGTGCTGAGTATGCAGCGGTGTTGAAGCAGGCGGTCAGAGGTCTCCTCAGTCTGCGAGAAACATGTCTTCCATTCCCTTACAACGGCTGCCCGCATCCAGGGCCAGGTGGGCAGGGAAGTGTGAAGCACTCGTTTCTGAGGGAAACTGCTCTGAAAAGTGCTCTTCTGGTCTCTCCTACATCCTGGGCCTCGAAGGCAGAGACGGGACACAGCCCCTCTATCGGCACTGATTCAGGGGCGTCTAGAAACCCGAACAAGCCTTGGCTCTGCCCATCCAGCAAGCTGAAGGCGAATGTTCTCAAAGTGTCATTACAGAGCGTTGTGGAGCCCCGGGCTGGCTGTGCTCCAGGCTCCCGCAGTTTAGTCCAGTCACTCTGTCATGTCCACTCTTTGCAACCCCATGTTCTGCAGCACCCCAGGCCTCCCTGTTTATCACCATCTCCCAGAGTTTACTCAAACTCATGTCCAGTGAGTCGGTGATGCCATCCAGCCATCTCATCCTCTGTCGTCCCCTTCTCCTCCTACCTTCAATCTTCCCCAGCATCAGGGTCTTTTCCAGAGAGTCAGCTCTTCGCATCAGGTGGTGAAAGTGTTGCAACTTCAGCTTCAGCATCAGTCCTTCCAATGAATATTGAAGGTTGATTTCCTTTAGGATGGACTGGCTGGATCTCCTTCCAGTCCAAAGGACTGTCAGGAGTCTTCTCCAACACCACAGTTCAAAAGCATGAATTCTTTGGTGCTCAGCTTTAGCTTTCTTTATAGTCCAACTCTCACATCCATACATGACTACTAGAAAAACCATAGCTTTGACTAGACGGACCTTCGTTGGCAAAGTACTGTCTCTGCTTTTTAATAAGCTATCTAGGTTGGTCATAACTTTTCTTGCAAGAAGCAAGCGTCTTTTAATTTCATCACTACGATCACCATCTGCAGTGAATTTGGAGCCCCCCAAAATAGTCTGTCACTGTTCCCACTGTTTCTCCATTTATCTGCCATGATGTGATGGGACGATATGCCATGATCTTAGTTTTCTGAATGTTGAGATTTAAGCCAGCTTTTTCATTCTCCTCTTTCACTTTCATCAAGAGGCTATTTAGTTCTTCTTCACTTTCTGCCATAACGGTGGTGTCATCTGCATATCTGAGGTTATTGCTATTTCTCCCAGCAATCTTGATTTCAGCTTGTGCTTCCTCCAGCCCAGCATTTCTCATGATGTACTCTGTGTATAAGTTAAATAAGCAGGGTGACAATACACAGCCTTGACGTGCTCCTTTTCCTGTTTGGAACCAGTCTGTGGTTCCATGTCCAGTTCTAACTGTTGCTTCTTGACCTGCATACAGATTTTTCAGGAAGCAGGTCAGGTGGTCTGGTATTTCCATCTCTTTAAGAATTTTCCACAGTTTGTTTTGATCCACACAGTCAAAGACTTTGGCACAGTAAATAAAGCAGAAATTGATGTTTTTCTGGAATTCTCTTGCTTTTTTGATGACCCAACAGATGTTGGCAATTTGATCTCTGGTTCCTCTGGCTTTTCTAAATCTAGTTTGAACATCTGAAGTTCACAGTTCACATACTGTTGAAGTCTGGCTTGGAGAATTTTGAGCATTACTTTGCTAGCGTGTGAAATGAGTGAAATTATGCAGTAGTTTGAGCACTCTTTGGCATTGCCTTTATTTTGGATTGGAATAAAATTTGACCTTTTTCAGTCCTGTGACCACTGCTAAGTTTTCCAAATGTGCTGGCATATTGAGTGCAGCGGTTTCACAGCATCATCCTTCAGGATTTGAAATAGCTCAACTGGAATTCCATCACCTCCACTAGCTTTGTTCATAGTGATGTTTCCTAAGGCCCATGTGACTTCACATTCTAGGTGAGTGATCACACTATCATGATTATCTGGGTCATGAAGATCTTTTTTGTACAGTTCTTCTGTGTATTCTTGCCACCCCTTCTTAATATCTTCTGCTTCTGTTAGGTCCATATCATTTCTATCCTTTATTGTGCCCACCTTTGCATCCCAGGTTGCCTGGTAAATTCTGTCAGTGAGGGATTCTTTGCAGGGATGACCTGTCTACACTTAGCTCCTTTACGCTGGGTCCTGTTACAAGGACCAATCAGAGCGGGTGCTGATCTGACAATGGAGTTAACAAAACAAGACGCCTGGTTCACTCCTCGTGCAGAGGAGGCAAGGCGGGGCCACCGGGTGGTGTCAGGGTGTGGGCAGAACATGGGGCAGGTGATGGCCGGGGTTCCTCCCAAAGAGGGGCCACGTGACCTGCGTGGGGAGAGCCCTTCTGGCCCGCCAGAGTCCTTTTGGACAAGAGAGATGCACATCCTTGACTCTGGGGAATGCCAGCGTCTGTGCTGTCTGTCTCCCGGGTCTTGCCAAGCAGTGGCCACCTGCCCCCTTGTGACGCAGAGATGGGCGCATTGTTCCCAGGCAAACAGTGCTCGGGAAAGTGACCCTTTCACAAGCCACAGCTGTTTCCTCGCAGGCTTGGTTTCATGCCCTTCTTGGTGAAATGGAAGTCATCATCAGTGTACATCTGCCTTGAATATAAACGGCTGAAATGTTCACAGAGCAATGGAAGCCAAGTGACATCCTGCCAGGTCTACCACGGGTCGGGACAAAGCAGGGTGGAAGTGCCTGGTTCCTTGCAGCCAACTTTACTGTGTCAAGCAGGAAGCAAAGTGCTGTCCAGAAGCCCGTTTTTATGCAATGCTCATAAGACATCTGGCCAGGCTGGCCCTCCTTGGATCTGCAGTCAGAGCCTCCAGGGTGCAAACCCCTGGTCGCTCACTCTATAGAAATGTGACCTTGAGCAGGCCAACTGATCAGTTTTCTTTAATTCCCTCTACTGTCAAATAGGTGTAAAGACAAGCATTGAAGATCAGTGGCCTCCAGAGATGGCCACACCCAAGCCCTGGAAAAGAAAGTGAAAGCGAAAGTCGCTCAGTC
>ML664216.1:242170-308239 GCA_007570785.1 Antilocapra americana
GGCAGGCCCCCCGCCCCACCCCACACCAGCATCCTGTCCTCCTTAGCCACTGGGAGGTACCCACTGGAGACAGAAGGCAGGGGAGAGAGGCTGGGAGATAGTCCTCCTCCTTGCCTGCCCCCGTGACCCCTCCCCACCCTAGAGGACAGACTCACCGGCGTTTTATCTGATCACCCTCTGGTACATCCTGCACCACAGCCCCGGCAGAAGGGATGGGATCCCCACCCTGAATGGGGCAGGTGATGAGGCAGCAGGGGCCAGAAGGCAGGAAAATTTCTACTGTGGACCCAGAGAAGTGACCTGCCATTTCAGCAAATAAAGAACTGCGAACAAGCCTCAGCCTCAGCCCTGAGGCCGAGCCTTGCGGGGCTTCAGGAAGGAGAAACGCAGGACACTGCTTAGAGAGCCAAGGTGCGCGTCTCAGGAGCTGTGTCGCTGAGTGCAACACGTGCGCCCTCCCGCACACAGAAGCGCACTGAAAGCGTTTACTCGAGATGCCTGGGTTTTGTGATTAGTTGTCATCTTTTGGGCTCAGTTAAATTTTTTTTTTTCTCAGCAAAACCCCCCGTGTATCCTGGCTCCTTCCTCATCTCGGTCACCTACAGACTGGCACCCCTGTCCACCTCTACAAGGGTTAAATCAGGTGCTGCTGAAGCGCAGACCTTCAACATCCCCTGGAAGGAGCTCAGGGTGGAGAGCAGGAGCCAGGCCCTCTGTGCCCTGGAGAAACTGGCAGAACAGGTTTTCAGGCACTTAGATATTCTCAGAAGCTGGTTTTATGAGCCCTGTTCTCGTATCTCCTCATATCTATAAAAGCACTAAAATCCTTCCTGGTGATGACTGCTCCTTGTGACTAGCAGTAACCCTCAAGAGACTAGTAGAATCTTCTGCAAAAGGATGTGCTTGATTGCATGGACTCCCCCCTCACCAAAACCATGTTTCCACTGACCTCGCCCCTGACTCTCTGGAGCTGTCTCTCAGAGCTGTCCGAGATGCTTTCTCCAGGGCTGCAGTCTTCATTTCATCCCAAATAAAACTTGACTCACAACTCTCACATTGTGCTTTTTTTTAAAGTTGGCACCTTTCAGACCAGCTCCTCAGAGTGATCTGAGAGGCTCTCTCCCTGGCCACAGTCCTCAGTGAGGCCCCGAATAAAACCTAACTCATGACTTCTCATTTCACTTCAGTCCCCACTACCCACTGCCCTGAAGAGAGGTCTTCGGTGCTGCGAGTAAACACAGCTGGCAGAACTGAGCCTCTAAGAGATTTGAGAAATGCTGAAGCTGGTGGGAACACAAATGAGAGAGGGGCCTCCACCACAAGGAAGAGCCTGTAGCGGCCCCGACGTCAGGACACCGAGCGGACGTGGGGCGAAGGCGCTACTTCTCACCTCGCAGTTCAACAGGCATTACTCCCAACTAACAGCCTGCCTGCTGGAGCCGTAAAAAATCTGGCTGCACTGTAGGATGATTAGGGAATTATTCAGGCCTTCAGCTAAACCTCTCAGCAAGGAAAACAGCATGGAGGAAAGGGGACCTTTTCTTTATCTGTTGAATGGCTTAGCCCTTCTGGCAGTTCTGCATCCTTTTCCCATAGTTGCCTGACAATATTGACTCCCTCTTCCATGCTGATATTCCTAGTACTCACACAAAGTACACACACACACACTCCTCCAAACCTCCTGCAGTCAAATGTGGCAGAAAGTGAAAGCCGCTCAGTCGTGTCTGACTCTTTGTGACCCCATTGACTATACAGTCCGTGGAATTCTCCAGGCCAGAATGCTGGAGGGGGTAGCCGTTCCATTCTTCAGGGAATCTTCCTAACTCAGGGATCGAACCCAGGCCTCCAACACTGCAGGTAGATTCTTTATTAGCTGAGCCACCAGGGAAGCCCTAAATGTGGCCGATATTTTGTCAAATTCTATTTGCCTCTTGAAAAATAATGAAAATTAATTGGAATGCTTAATGGTTCCATTTCAGACAAGAAACAGGTTTTAATATTCAAATCTATAATGATTCAGAGTCCAACACAACGTGAAAAACAAAATTCTGTACCAAGAAGAATCTCCCCTAGAGCTGATTCTGAAAATAATTGGGGCCAGAACAATAGATGACTCAGGAGAGGTGACCAGCCAGGGAGAAGTTCACCTCACTCTTGGCCCGAGGTCAGCAACTCTGCCTCTCATTACTAATTAGTCTTCCAGAAATACTCCCTGTCCTGTTTTGCTGCAAACAGAATAATTTCAGTGAGTAGATCTTAGGAAATTAGAAGTTATCCATTTAAATTGTCAACCCCCACCCCCCAACTGGAAGTTGAGAATTGAGGTCATTTGCATGTCTTTAGATGCAGGTTAAAGGCTTTAAGGTAGCTCTTCCTCTTTTAATACGAGTAAGTAAGGTAAAAGATTGCTTTGTAACTGCTTGTAAGTTTACAATCACACATCTGTCTGGATAGTGGCTCAGGGGCCACCATTACGTTGGTGGCAGACAAACTGCCTCGTGTGTTAAGCCTACAAGAGTTGGGCATTTCCAGATGTGTTTGTTAGATGTAAGGCTCCATTCTCCACCTTTTTAAGTGCAAAATGAGATTCAGGCCAGCAGAGGGAAACGGAGCCCTGATCTGTGACCCAGATAATTCAGGTCCTTGTTGTAATTAATTATACAAGGAGGCCAC
This sequence comes from Antilocapra americana, assembly GCA_007570785.1. Lineage (NCBI taxonomy): Eukaryota > Metazoa > Chordata > Mammalia > Artiodactyla > Antilocapridae > Antilocapra > Antilocapra americana. The sequence goes on from ML664216.1 coordinate 244,844, forward strand.
TGGACAGATGTCTGAGCCAGTGAAAGCCTCAGGGTTACCAGTCAGTGGAGAGCTGAGGAGGGCCAGCTGGGCAGGAGGCTGGGCCTCCCTGGTGCCCGGCAGCTGATTCCCCCACTCTGCCTCTGCCCTACACCAGGCAGGCCTTCCCAGGCCCCAACCACTTCCGGTTTGGGGCTTGGGGGATCGGAATCGATTTTTGCTCAAATAAACTCTTCACTCTTCTAACACGCTTGTTAATCTTCTAACACTGTCCTCCACCCCAGTAGCCTGGAAAGGGCAGGGGCGGGGGAGGACCTGGGGAGGACCCTGCTCACCCTTCTCTGCTCTCACGTAGCCCTGGCTCGAGTTGGTCCAGAGCAGAAAAGCAGGTGAACAACTGTGTCCTGACTGCTAATGAGTTCCATCCTTTCTCATCCCTGCCAGGCCTTGGAAAAAAAAGAAACAGCACCCAATTATCTCTGAAAATGCAAGCCCTAGAAAGGAGCAGAGCGAGGAGACTGCCTATATCGTTTGCTTCTACATTGTTTGCAAATAAGTATCCTCAGGACGAAGTGCAATGGAATGTCCTCCAGGGGTTGGCCGGTCTCGGACACCCCCACAGGTGGTGATGGTCTCTCCTGTCCCTGAGTGAGGGTGTTGGAAGCTGGGTGTCTGTGTGTGAGGGGTTTTGGCTCAAGCCTTCATTCAGCATGCAAAGCATCTTTTTAGATAATGGATGCCTCAGTCAAAGGAGGAAGCAAAGTCACAGACCCAGTCCCCACTGTCCCTGAGACTAGCTAGGTGTTAGAGAGATGTGCCCTAGAACATTCCCTTCTCAGCATCAGCTGACTCGAGCTGAGCTCTGGAGGGGGGCACTCCTTATCTTAAGCGAGGGGATGTACTGAGAAATGGGGTGCTCCCTGCCACCTCAGTGAACAGGCATGCCACACTCACCCATGACGGCAGCCCTCCGGGGTGAGCCGGTGGGCCCTGAGGGCACTCAGGGAGAAGAGCGCCCACGGGGAATACCCAGGACCTAGCTGCCATCCGACTGTAGCCACCCCCACGGTAAGCCCAAGGGACCTCAGGGTGTGCAGACACGGCACTGGCCCGATAAGCCGAGGTGCGTACGAAGGGAGCGATCTCAGTGAGCCCACACTCTCACACTTTCCCATACGTAGAAAGGCACTAAATTCCTTACTTTGGGACATCTGGTTTTCTTTAGGCAACAATAATCTTTGGGTGTTCAGGCCACCTGACCTTTGCTGTAAAAGGTCTGTGTAACCCGGCTCCTTCCTGCCCTGCTCAGAACACCTCTCTCAGGGGCAGCTGAGATGCTGTCTCCTGGGCTTGAAGTCCTAAAAATTTCTGCCGAATAAGACAAAACTCTCACCTTTTGGGTTCAGTGTACTTCTTCAGCTGACAGCGTCATCGGCATCAGGCACCCCCTCTCAGCAGACTGCTACCAGCTTTGCGAGAGCAAGCTGCTCATGGCCCTTAGCACCGATCAAAATGTTGAGGAGGCTTTTAAGACACTTTCTCCTAAAGTTCCATTCAAATGCTCCTGGATCCAGCTGAACGTGTGGGCTGATCTATGTCTCTGTTAGTGCCACTTGAGATCGAGTCAAAAATACTGCAAACCTAAGGTCCCACTCCAAAGCTAAAGCAAACACCCATTTCAGGGGTCAAGATTCCACTCCCTGGCCTTTCAGCCTAGCTCTGTGGGTCAGTCCGGGAAAACCCTGACCTCAAGACCTCAGTGAAGCCAAGAGTATTTCAACCCACGTGCTCAGGGAGTGCACCTTTCCCAATGCCGCTGATAAAACTGTGTAAGACCTAACCGGAGCGGTCCTTTCTGAACACAGGAATGTGTTCCGCTCTGACTCTTGGGAAAACGAGATTTGCTGGGGCGACTTGTGAACAGCTGTCTGTCGGCCACGCATTGGATTCCTCGCAGCTGGAAGGATCTTTTCCCTTCTCCACACGTACTTTAGGTGAATTCAAGCACCCTTCAAACGAAGAATGAATGGACTTCCTACAAAGTTCTGGAATGGATGCGTGATGGAGAAGGTTACGTGCTGCCAATTGAGACATGTAGTCTCAAGGGGCCTTATACACCATCTGGAGCAAAAATGAAATGATGGGAAAAAAGAGCAAAGAAACTGTTGCAGTGAAAAGGAGAAAAAAGAATGAGTTTTTTTCTTGAACTTCCCGTATGATTCAGACTGAAGAATCTGCCTGCAATGTGGGAGACCTGGGTTGGGAAGATCCCCTGGAGAAGGGAAGGCTACCCACTCCAGTATTCTGGCCTGGAGAATTCCATGGACAGAGGAACCTGCCAGGCTACAGTCCATGGGGTTGCAAAGAGTCGGGCATGACTTAAAGACTTTCACTTTTCCTGAGAACAAAGACGATAATGAGAGCAGTGAGTAGGCCTGAACATTCCTAGTTTTTTTTAATTTTTTTTTTTAACTTTAACCGCTTCTAACTCTGCATGTCTATAGCTAAGTTGGCTTTTCTGCCCCCTAACTCTGCAAGAGCTACACTTTGCACCTATTTGCCTTTGACTCTATGCTAAATACATCGTGTATCTGGTGTTTACCCTCACAAGACCCTTCCCCTTGTAGTAACATATCAGAAGGAAGGCTGCCGAGCCACGGAACTGACAGACTCAGCTGCTGGGTTGCTGACACCAGCCTATGCCTGTCTTTGAAACAATGCAAGAGGGAGAAGTCAAGATCCTAACGGCTTTGTCCCCATCACTGCCTCCTGACTGTGCGCCCTCCTCTTACACCAGCCCCGGGACTCCTCAAGATGCAAAGGCCTGACTCCTTGGAAAAGACAGATGCTGCGAACGATTGTGAGCAGGAGGAGAAGAGGATGACAGAGGATGAGATGGGTGGCTGGCATCATCTACTCAGTGGACATGAGTTTGAGCAAACTGCAGGAGACAGTGAAAGACAGGGAAGCCTGGCGCACTGCAGCCCCCGGGGTCAGAAAGAGCTGGACGGGACTGAGAGACCGAGCAGGAACAGACGCCCCATGGAGGAGGGACACGGTTCTGGAGGCGTGACCGCCTGTTTCCCCTCTCAGCCACGTGAGAATTAAAGCCACCTTTGTATTTCCTCCAGACTCTCTCTCTGTTTTTTTCATTTGGTTTGGTGGGCAGAGAAGGCCAAGATTTGGGTCAGCAACAAAACCAGTACAGCAGAGTGATCACCACGGATGAGTTTAAATGGTGAGACTCTTTTGCCTTTTCTAAAATGCTCGACCAATATCTGTTAATTTGATAATAGAAAGCAACTTTTTAAAAGTAAGGAAAGGTTAAATGTAGCTAATATCTGAGCTGGAAAGGAAGCTCCCAGTGGCTGAAGGATAACCTTCTCTGGATTCGTAACTTTACATGATGCAAAGAGAAAGCCAGAGCTGATCCCGTGGAAGGATCAATGTTTCTGCAGAAAGGGCCATAAAAACTTAATGACTCAATTCTGAAACAGGGAACACGAGTCCTTCAAAATCAACTGCCAGCATAACCGGGAGAACTGTGCTTCCCTCTCGTGCTCAGGGTCTGTATAGTCTAGACTCTCCTAGAAGTGGGTGCCCGGGCCCGCCCTTCTCTTAGTTACTTGTCGCCGCCTCCAGCTTGCGCTTGTGGGGAGGGTCTTCGATGATCCTGTTGAGGTCCCCACGGTTCCTCAAGTCCATCGGCTTCTCCCAGACGGACAACTGCATTGTCGGGTTGAAGAAGAAAACTCGGTCATCGCCGGTCCAGACCACACACCTGTGCAAATTGAGAAACCTCTCTTAGTCTCCCTCAAGGCATCCATCAAAAGACCAAAGCGCGTGGCCAGTCGATCAGTCGTGTCTGACTCTTTGCAACCCTATGGACTGTAGCTCCTCTGTCCATGGCATTCTCCAGGCAAGAAAGCTGGAGTGAGTTGCCATGCCCTCCTCCAGGGGAACTTCCTGATCAAACTTTCCAGGGCCGAGTCTCTTATGTTTCCTGCATTCGCAGACAGGTTAGTGTAGGCATGCGTCCAAACGCAAAAAGCCCTTTGGGGCTGAAATCCACACATTCACAAAGGTAATATTTTCACAAAGTATGAATAATAATAGAGATGTCTGGCTTTTCAGGGTGATTCTCAGATGTTTCTCATACATTTTCTCATTTGACTGACCTGACTTTCCTTTTACTGGTAAGGATAGCAAAGTTCAGAGAAATGAGTGGCTTAACTGGGTCCCAGGAGGTCTGAGCTCTTCCAGAAGGCCAGCTCTCCTTTCGCTGGATTCCCACTCTGGCTCTGGGTCCAAGGACCGAGTAACACAGAACCTGGTTCCCAGAAACCTTCCCTGACTGGGCACTGACAAAACAGCAGGGTTCATGGGCTGCACGGAGGCCAGAGCCCATCCCTCTCCAGCTGGGAACCGGCGACCCGGCTGCTGGAATTAGCAGCCTCGGCCCTGGGGTCCGGCTTTGTTTTCAGAAGAGCAAAGAATTAGCTTCGCATTTTCACATGTAGGAAACTAAAGTCTCCAAAAGGAATAATATGCAGTTTTAAGACCTCATCTTTGTGAAAGGTTATCAGAGAGAAGGAAACATTGCAAAAAAAAAAAAAAAAAAAAAGACAGTGAAGAAAAGAAAAACAAAGGAAAGGAGGAGTTCCCTTCCCATGGAGTGAGTCTGCAATGTGGGAAGGCACACAGGAATTCAGACCTGGCCTCAATGTGGCCCAACAACACGGCCAGTCAAGGTCACTGGAGTGCCTCGAGCTGTGTCCTGTGACCAGTCTCGTGATGGTGCAGAGAAATGAGCTCTGTCCTGCCTCTGGTCTGGGCCTTCCAGAAGGTTCTTCTTGGGCTAGGCCTCTCCCCTCCTGGGACTTCGGCTTCCTACAGTGACCTCTGAGGGCCCTGGAAGCTTCAGGACTCACTCTCCCTGGGCTCCTCAGAAGCTGCAGGAATGGGCAGAACTAATCCTCGTGGACTGAAACCCTCTGGTCACTGACTTCTTGGAGGATCAGGGACACTTTGGGGCACTGTCTGCCCTCCCACCGGCTCCTACCTTACCATCAGACACACCTGGTTGCCTGCCCCTCTCTGGATCCAGGCAGCACACACTGGTCTGCTTCCCAAAGAGAAAATCACTCCCACCCTTGAGCCTCTGTGCTCAGACCGGCCGGCCATTTCCCACGGGCCAAGCGGAAGGCTCAGCTCAGGGGCTGAGCCTCACGTTCTGAAACTGTGCAGACCAGCTCCCGTCATAGGAACGACCTTCATAGGGTCTGTCTGATTTATGGCCTGGCCGGGCCAGGTTCATGGGAGTGGTGAGCCAAATAACGACCCCGAAGAGGTATACATCCTACTCCCAAGAGCCTATGAATGTTACCTTACAGGGCAAAAGGGACCATTCAAGTGTGACTAGCTCACGTCTTGAGATGGAGGGAGTAGGTCGGACTGTCCAGGCAGGCTCAGTGTCATCAGAAGAGTCCTCATAAGAGGAAGAAGGAGGCTGGGGAGTCAGAGTCAGAGAAGGGGACGGGAGGATGGAAGCAGAAGACAGACAGACAGACAGACACACGGGGTGGGTGGGTGGGGACAGAGACCAGAAGAGGCTCCACTCTGGCCTGACGTTGGGGGAAGGGGCTGCGGATGCCGATGCCTCTAGCAGCTCGCAAGTCTAGAGCAGAGCTTCCCCTGAGCCTTGGCAGGGAATCAGCCCCCTCCTCCCCACCTGGATTCAGCCCCGTGGGGGTGGATTCTGACCTCCAGAGCTGTGAGTTTCCACAGGTGGATGATCAGTAGACCTCACCCTTGACCCTCCCCATCCTGGGCGCCAGCATCAGGGTCTGCGTCCTGCCAGCAGTGACCTAGACCCCCACATTGTATAGGCCCCTGCTGGCCTGGCCATCCAGGTAGAAGGCTATGACCTGCCTACTCAGTGGATGCATCTCCAGCTACCCTTGACCTTCAGGTGACCTTGAGAGCTGCCCTCACCCTCGGTGGCCTTTATTCCATCATCTGTGTAGGTGGGGCCTGTGGGAAAATTGAGGCAAACATGAGGGTCCTGCCTTTACTAAAGACTGGATGACGGGCCAGCAGGGGCGAGGCCTGAGGGGCAGGACTGGCAAGCTGGACACGGTCCCTGCCCGATGGACGGGTCTGTTTGCAGTGGGCCCAGAAGGGACAGGTGACCTCTCTCAGCCTGGAGGAAGCTGCCTGCCTGCTGGCGCAGAAGGCGTCTGGCATAAGAAGCTGTTCCTGTGTATAAAGCTGCAGGCAATTATGCTGTTCTGTACATTATGTACAATTCTGCCACTGCGTGAGTTTCCGCACAGAATTCTGGGCCAGCAGGGACCGCAAACCCTGCCGGGAGCACCGCCCCTTCCCTCTCAGACACTCCGGGGGCCGACGGAGTGCCTCCCGGTGGGTCTGGGGGCTGCGCTTCTGGCAACACTCAGCATGTGTTTTTAGCACCAGAAGTAGCCCACCTGGGTTATCTGGGCACCATGGCGTGGGGTGGGGGGAGGTTTGCCTGGTGTGAACGCAGGCTGTTTGCAGCTTCAGCTGGATCAGAATGCAGGCGATGTCAAGGAAGACGCCAGGAGACCAGCAGCAGTGCAGGGGGTGAAGCCCGGTCTGGGCACCCTCCCACATGGAGGGCATTCATCAGGCTTGTCTGGTGCATGCAGGCGGCTGGTCACCTGCCCACACACAGGCTTCCAAAGCCTTCTTTGGCCAGGGCGCAGCTGGAAAACTAGCTCCAAGACCAAAGCTCCTGGCAGCGAGTAGGTTGGTTTGTGACAGTCGGCATGATATCTTTTCACTCTGACTGCACTTGGCCTGAACAGGAACGTCTAGATGCATCTTTGACTTGCTGCATCCCTGTCTACTTTGTTTAGGAGCTGCTCTGAGACCCCTGGGGCCCCTGACTGCACTGCAGGACAACGAACCTCTACAGCAGATACACCTGACAGGTCTGGCTCTTCTGGCAGGAAGTCATCCTGTGCCCTGCACCCCTACGCCCACACATGCACACACACACTGGCACGTGTGTGCATCCACACATGTGTATTCACACAAACACATGCACACACTTGTGTGTGCACACGCATGCACACACACTCACACGTGTGCACACACGCATGCATATACACTTGTGCTTGCACACACACAAGCACGCCAGTGATCTGGGCATCACAGCCCCACCTCCAGTGGCCTCAGCGTCGTGGCTGACTGGTCTGTTCCCTCCTCTAGAGTCACTGGGGGCACTCAGGAACCCAGGGGGCATGGAGCCCTGCCTTCCAGGATGGCTCTGCCTCTGTGTGTCTCAGCACCTCAAGCGGTGAACTCACTGCTATGGACTCAGCGTCTCATTCATAAAAGCAGATTGGTGAACTCAGGTCTAGTCCCAGACAATTTTTTAAGTCCCTTCTAACTTCTACTCTATCTCCTATTCTTCTCTGTTAATTTTCCGGTTTGGTCCAGGACCCCAGGCATGGTCACATCAATGCCCTTCCGTGTGGGTCAACCTTATGGGCAGGCACACCACCCCCAGCTCCTGAGCTAGTCCATCCTGGGCTCCGGAAGGCTGTGCTCAGCGGGTCACTACTGCACCTGGAGATCACGCCTGCCCTGGGATCGCCTCCCCTAGCAGCCCAGCGGGGTCAAGGGCATGGCCAAATCCTGGGTGACTGGCCTCCTGCTGAGACCACATCCTCTTAGTGCAGCCCTCCCCCACCGGCCCCCCACGTCTCCGCCTTCCTCGGCCCCCCCTTAACATGACTCCTCAATAACTCCGGGCACTGGCAGCGCTCCCAAAGGGCTGCTTCTGGGACCCTGACTCAGGGCAGACCCTAAAGGGGAAGGACAGAGTAGAGTCGAAACATCCAGGAGAGTTTCCGACAGTGAGAGGCAGGCGGTCTTTGCAGGACACGCACCCTCATCGCCTCCCTAAAGACCTCACTTTGGGGTTTTCAAAGATGAGGCCTGGTCCCACCAGACGTGGCACCATCACGGCTACAGCAACTGAAGGGCCCGGGGAGGATGAGGTCACTGAAAAGGTCTGGGGTGTGTGTATCCACCACCTGGGGACGGGACACTTCAGCCAGAGTCACCAAGTGGCCACCAGCCTCGCCCGCAGAGGCAGGGAGGGGTTCCTGCTCCCATCGGCACAGAGGGGCGCAGAGGCAGCCCCCGGCCAGCACCCCAGAGGCTGCGTGAGGCCAGCCTCAGCCAACCCCAGCCTTCCCATCGGCTCTGGGAGGTGGCCTGGGGTCCCGGAGCCGGGGCTCTGCCAGGCCTGAGGAGGTTCTGTCGACACGTGAGTGGGGGGAGGCCGGAGAGCAGGAAGCAGCTGGAAGCAGGTGAGCGGGGCTGTCGCTGCCCCTGGCGGGCGAGGGGTCCCTGAGCTGTGCCCCTGGTGGGCGAGGAGCGGAGGGGTTTCAGCTTCCAGCCCCGGTGGCTGCTGACAGCCGACACTGCCCCGGACTCAAGCGGGCTCCAAAAGTCCCCCTGACGGGGGCCCCAGTCAGATTCAGGCCGTTACCCCACTGAGTTCCTGGGGCCCTTCCCCTCTGCCTCCAAGTCCGGCTGTTAAGAAAGAATCCTCACGTCGACGGGAATCGACTCGGTTCTCCCCAGAAGCGGGACGGGTCTGTGCTGTACGTCTGCGGCCTCCGGGACACACTGGTCCGTCAGCACCTGGAGCTGCGTAGACGGATAGTCACACCACACCCTCCTCTCGGAGAGACCCAGGCCCTGGACCACGCGGGGAGCAGCCTCAACCCCACTGCCACCAGCACCCAGCCTCCCCAGTGACGGAAGAGCGGAGCCAGTTAGAGACTTAATGGAGGACCATTGCCCCGGAGACAGAGGAGTGACAACAATTAACACGCGCACGCTCAGATCCAGAATGCAAAGAGCCCACGTCCCGTGCCACGGGGACGCCTGTGGAACTGAGGCAAAGAGCTGGCAGCAGGCAAACAAATGCGATTCCCCAGGAGAGATCTGCCCGTCCACTGGTCACGCTTGGTCGTCACCGGACCAAGCCAGCTGCACGAGGCAGAGTTAATTTCATGTATCGTTATGCACACGTTAAGTAATCCGTGTACATTCCTCTGGCTTAATCACAATGTATAATTTCTGGATGGCTGCCATGTTTCCTCTCCTGTTTAACTGTCCCCAAATCCCAGAGGGTACAATTAGCATGCCAGAGTTAGTTAAGTCTGGTACAAAACAGCCACACTTAGCAGCCCTAGTGCACGAAGACTCATTTTAGCAAAGGGAAACGGGGACTGCTGGCTTGCCGTACAAAATGATCCCCCCATCGCCTTCACACAGCACACCCCAGCATTCACGGCTCGGCAAGAGGGAAGATATTTCCACTTCTCTCTCCAAGCATCCAACCCAGCCCAGCGGGGAAGGGCTCCGTGCCTCACCCCGCCTCCTGCACATGGGAAGACATGCCCGGGTCCCTTGTCCCCGAGTGCGCTGTCCCAGGAGCAGAGTCCCATCTGCAGGGTGGACCCGTGTGCACTGGGTCACTGCCACAGGGCTGCGGTCTCTGAACCCAGAAGGCAGCACCTCTGTGTCCTCTGTTCTCCGCCCACCTTTGTCCCCGGGAAGGGGTTGGCCTGGGAGGACTGAGCAGCTCCAGCTCCACGGGCCAGGTCGGGTGAGACACTGTGGGGCCCGCAGACCCGAAGATTCAGGGAAAAGAGAGTGGGAACAGCTCTCCCCTCTTCCTCCTGGGACATGCCGGTTGGTGCTCAGAAATGCCCATCTGGCTATGGGCCTCATTTTGCATGGAGCTCCTGGGCTGCCCAGCGACCTCTGAAGTGAGAGCAAGCCTCCTGTGGGCAGGAAGCGAAGCAAACACTTTCCGGGTAACTCCATCTGGACCACGGGGCAGGGCATCCGGGGCACTTGCCTTCTCAGACAGTCACAGTGCCACCTACTCCGTTGTCACATCCGTCAGAGTCCAGCTTCCTCATGGCAAGGGCTTCTCACCACAGGAATCCCCGAGCACTGGCTCCCCTGCCCGGCCCAATCAGGGCCAGAGCGGGGGTGCTGCAGGAGCGGGCCTGGAGCTGGGCCGGAGGGGGCCTCCGCGAAGAGGCAGGTCTGAGACGTGGGAGGGGCTCAGCATGCGGCTGTGGCAAGTGGACGCGCTCGGGGCATGCACCCCGGCTCCTTGGTGGCCCTACCCACGCCTCTGGTCACTCCTGCTTCTGGCAGCACTCGGGGCCTGCGGGGCCCCTGGGCTCACGTCTCACAGACCCAGTGCCCTGCCCCCGTCTCCCTGCCTCACGGGCAGGAGGACACCCCGCGGCGACTTCCTGCTTCTCCAGGAGTTAGCGGCAGCAGGCGCCCGCATGTTCTCTGTCTGGGTGAGCTGTCACACACGGGGAGGACCTCGATTGTCCTGGCCTGCGGGGGAGTGGCCGGTGGGGATGCATGGCCTCTCCGACCCCTGGAGGACCTCTCTGCTTCCTGTGAAGCTGGGTGCCCGGGACTTGGGCTGGCGACTAGCCCAGCCTGTGGACAGGGGCGGTGGGTGGCCTGAGCTCACTGGGTGCAGCGGGTGTGGCCCCCAGGCCAGAGGAGCCCTTCCTGGAGGCAGGCTGCCGTCACCCCAGGGTGTGCTGCCCCTAGGTTTCCGTGGGTGCAACACTAAGGTTGAGCACAGGTCAGACCACGCCGCACACAGCCGCTCCCAGTTGGGAAGCGGGGAGGCCACAGAAGAGGCTGAGGCTGGCGCCGGCCCCGCGCCCCCAGCCCCCCACCCCGCAAGGCCCTGGTCCATCTGGCACTTTTCAGGGCGCACTTGGACCCAACCTCCCAGGCATGGGGGTGTTTGAACGCTGGTGCCCTTCACCGCGGAATACTTGGGGAGGCCAGGCAGCCTCACTCAGAGGGCACTGAGTCAGGGAGGCTCAGAGAGAGGCGAGAAAAACGCCCAGTCTCAGCCGGCCGGCCCACCGCCCACTCGGAACAATGCAGCCCCGCTGCCCCCTTCCCCCGGAGGGGACAGCGCTCCGCAAGGCCACCACTCGGGCTGGAAGGCTGATCAGTGACTCTTCCAGACCGAGGACCCGTGGCCTGGGGGAGCGGCCCCCGAGGACACCGCAACCCCAGGATCCCACGGAGCATTCTGCCCTTGAACACAGCGTCACCGAGAAGTTGAAACTGCAGCCTCCACAGTTAGACGTCTCTAGGGCTCAAGGCCAGGTCTGCGACCCAGTTATAAGCCCCGCGTCAGCATCGGGTGCACAGTGAGAACTCCTCGCTGAACTGACCGCAGCCGCTCATGTGCTTTGCAGTCAAGTGTGCTTGCCTTAGAAACACACACGAGCAAGTTTGGTTCTAGAAGACCCCAGACAGCGTCTGTGGCATCATAAAAAAATAACAGTTTAAATCTGTTTTGTTCCCTGTTCAGTTCCTGGCACCAAGCTCCTAAACCCTTGGAATTAGCTGAGCGATTGGGGCATCTTTTTTCTCGTAAGGAGTGCCCCTGACCTCACGTGAGTTCGGGCTGATGACACAGTGGCTGATGTGCACCGCAGAAGGTGTGGGCTGGTCCCAGAAGGACCCACCGCTGACCAGAGGGCTGGTTTTCTGGCCCCACCCCCCACCCTCCAGGAGCGGGGAGGACAGGCCTCGTAATAAAGCATTCATAAAGCTTCCTTTGGGTTCAGAGGGCTGCAGTGTGCTGACCTCGCTGATGTCCTAGGGGGGTGGCAGCCCCAGGAGGGCATGGACCCCGAGACCCTCCCCGCAGCCCGCCCTTGCCTCTTCCATCCGGCTGTCCCTGGGCTGTGCCCTGTGTAATACAGATATCGTCACAAGTGAATCACTCTCCTAAGTCCTGTGAGTTATTCTAGCAAATTTTCAAACCTGACAGGAAGTTATGGGAGCCTGGGACTCGCATTCAGCCGGGGAGACCTGCAGGGGCTGAGGGCTGGGACTCGGCCCTTGGCCCGCGGAGTCTGCGCTAACCCAGGAGCTGGCGTCAGACTCAACTCGAATTGCAGGACACTCGCTCCGCGCTGGAAACACAGTGTCGCTAGGTGTCAACATCGGGGCCCGGACCTGTGAGGCGTCCCTGGCTCACCGAGAACTAGAGCTGAGGGATGGGAGGCCCTTGGGCGCCCGTGATACTGACCACCGCGCAGAGGAGGAGGGGGCCGTCTGCCCAGGTAAGAGCAGGGCCTCCCGCGGGAAGCAGGTGGCCAGGGCAGGACAGGTGCTGGGAGCCACTCGGGACATCACACAGGGCAGACGCCACACGTGGGGGCCGCGGTCGGCTGCCACTCCTACCTCGACGGCACGTTAAGTGGCTCTGTTCCTGTTCTCTAAATTAGCTGTTCCTCTCGACCGTATCCTGCAGTCTAATCTGCAGGCTTTAAAACTAATTTTACTGTAATAACCCTTTTTTCTGCTCCTAAATTACTCCTTTATAAAAGGACATTTTTGAAAACCAGAGTCAGCGGCTCCCTCACGGAGGGCGCTTTGAGCGTGGAGGCTCAGAGACCGGGAATCCTCACAGGGCAGCCACAGAGAGCAGGTGCGTCTTTAATTAACAGCTCCTCAGTTACTCTTTTCCTGGAGTCCGTGGAGAGGCCTTTGAAGTGCAAGGCCTGCGCTGCCTCTCCAGACACCGCCTTCCGCAGATCAATACGCACCGGCACTCCTACTTTAATGCATATTTGCAAATAGATTGGAGCAGGATGACGTATCACTTAAATGCTATTTTTCTTTTGGCAGATGGTGACAATGTGTGGAACTCTACCTGCCAGGAGCTGCAAATTTGCTTTTTGTGAAACAGCATCACCCACAGGGCACACATTTCTCTTTGGTGGAGACAACAGAGAGGGGGTCAGACAGGGCTGTCTCCCGGCCCCCAGGCCCCGGGGTCTTACCAGGGGGATCCGGGCACCGGGGTGGAGGCCACGGGTCTCGTGCCTTTGGGCGTGCTGTCCTCACTGGTCACCAGGATCGATGGAGGCTCCTGGGAATAGAGAGAGCGGGAAAGCACTTTAAAATAAATTGAAACACTCCTCTTCAATTAGAGGCAACCAAGTAAAGACTAACTAGTCTCCTGCAGACAGACTTGCCCACAGCGGCTACTAGGTAACGGCCGGCTCAGCAGAGACCGCGCGGGCCTGGGGCTCACGTGAGACTCGAGAACTCATGGCGCACCTGACGGGGTTGAGCGGCCTAGACTAGGGCCGCCCTGTGATTATCCAAACTGGCTCGGCTGCCTGCGTCTGCAGAGACAGACACAGGCAGAGCAGCTGAGAGATGGCTTCTGAACGGCCAGGCGTCCGGGGGCAGAAAACCCCCTGGATTCATCTCTGGAAACAGGCTGACCAAGAGGCTGGAGTCACGGGGCCACCGAGCCCAGCTTCCAGCGGCGGAAACCCTCCGAGCAGCGAGGGCCTGGGAGGCTGGCGCGGCCATGCCTGGCGGGCAGGGGATGTGCAAGCCTGTGTCCTTGCAGTGTCCTGTCGCTCCAAGGATGCCCCCCATTTCTGGAGTATCTGCCTGGGGGCAGAGTTCACGGCCTATTTCAAACGGTGCCCCTGACGCTGATACACAGTGGGGTCTGAAAAGCACAGTCTCTGCCATCAGGTAGAAAACAACATCTGACCATGATATCCCCTAGAAGAAAATGAAGATCTACTTCCTAAAATTAAAAAAAAAAAAAACTACAGCTAGGACACCTGGTCATTGCTTATTATGGATAGAATCTGGACAGAAATAAAAGTTTTTCTGAGATTAGAAGACACAGGCAATTCTAACACCAACATAAACGTGAATCTAAGATTCAGGTTGACTTATTTAGCTGTGCAGATATATAAGAGACATTGGATTTTGTTAAACAAAGAGAAAGGGAAAAGCAAAAGTGTTAGTTGCTCAGTTGTGTCCAGCTTTTTGTGACCCTATGAACGGCAGCCCTCCAGGCTCCTCTGTCCATGGGATTCTCCAGGCAAGAATACTGGAGTGGGTAGCCATTCCCTTTTCCAGGGGATCTTCCCATCCACAGATTGAACCCAAGTCTCCCTCACTGCAGGCAGATTCTTTACCATCTGAGCCACCAGGGAAGCCCTTAAACAAAAGGAAACAGAACCAAACTCCTACACGTGGAACTAAAAAATTACCATGAGAAAAGTTTTTTAAGAAGTCAGTGCTATCTCAAATTTTGAGCAGCTCTAAGAGAAAAATGAAACTATAGTGAGCACAATAAATACTAGTGGCAAGGAAACATTCCTTTCCTTCTACCACCTGTTTTCATTATTTTAATCTCCAATTTAGAATAATATAAGGATCATGTTTTCTTTCTCTCGAAAGATTAGTAAGATTACAAGGTCCTAGTGCATTATTCTGAGCAGCAACCAGGTTCCGAGCTGAGAATGTTAGGGGTAATTAAAGCTCTAGGTTCATTTTAAGAAAATTAAATGTCATCCTGAAAGCTGAGAATCTTTTCTACCACTGTCAGTGTCAGCACTTTTTGAGGTAGCGTAGGTAAGCACGTGGTTAGCGGTTGTCGGAATGATCAACACCCAGGACGCCAGGGCTCCCCGCCCTTGGGGCACCGCTGGTGGGCGGCCACACAAGGACAGGGCTATTGCACGAAAAGCCCACACGCTTGTCCAGGGGCCCCCGAAGGCCACTCTGGGACCGCAGCTCATTCCCACTCCCAGCTTCCTTTCGAACAGTTGTCAGGGAGGGAAGGGCTGGGTCACGACAGCACCGGAGCATAAGATTCAAATACAAAGTTAAAAGGCCACCAGGGTTTATCTCCGCGGGGGATAAAGCCCAAAGAAGTCACTTGAAGCGACAGTAAAATCGCAAGCAACGCAGCGAGCCCTCCTCCTGCTCACGGCCTAGCAGGGCCCACGTCCCCAGAGCGAACAGCCAGTGCCAGCGGAGCCGGCCAGAGGACGAGCAGGAAGGCCTGGGATGGAAAGGTCAGCGGCCCAGGTCCAGAGTGGCCGCAGGGAATCAGGCAAGTAAGGTCCAGGACTTCAGGGACCTTTCCCACTCGACCATCCTGGTATCTTACTGGGGTCCGCCTGGTGCCCTTCATTCATTGTGGCAGAATAAATGACTTGTATTTTATATGATTATTCCTAAGTTCACAAGTTCATGAACAACTTTTTTTTTTTTTTTTTAGAATTTTGGGGTAGTAGAAAATGTCTCATGAGAAAATGAGTTCAGGATAAATAATGAACATAACAGGGTGTATTCAGAAACAGCTGTGTTAAAAGCATAAGGTATGTTAAGACCAGAGTTTATATTACTAATCCCATCAGGAAAACGAGGGGGAGATTTTCATCACGAAGCTAACTGAACAATGAAACCCAGTGAGGGGCCTCTGAGTAGTAGATTCCCCTGACAATTTTTTTTATCATACGGTGGGACATGATTTGTGATAGAGACCAACACTTAAATTCGGCAATGCTGGGATTCTCCACTGCTAATTACCAAGGTTGTCTTCTGGTTCTGCACGCTGGTTATGATTTCTTGTTGGTGATAAAAATGGCTAATCATGGCATAAAACTCCCCTCCACACTGAAGTAATAAAAGTGAATTAGACGCACGGAGCGCAGAGATAAAGAAAGTAGTTAAAGCAGAAGAAAGACGATCTGTTTAATAAATATGTGATTCTGGCATGGATGTTCATCTCAGAGAGAGAAATCCTTCACCAGGAAGCAAGAGATTAATTTGCGCTATCGTTCGTGACTCATTTACTCCATCTAGCCCCAGCACTAATGACGGAGAGGATGGTGGGGACCGCAGGTGAGGGTGCCCAGCGAGGTCGCTAACGGGGAACAGGCAGGGCGACCACAGGAATGGGGGCCTACGGGCAGAGGTAGAGACAAGGCTGATAACAGAACAGGAGGAGAGAATGTTCACACAACACGGGCAGACCAGAGGCCACCAGGGTATTTGACGGATCAGAGCATGTTATGTGCCATTTGTGACTTTCAAAGGCAGCAGTAAAACCTGGCTTCTTGGTTATTCGTGGGGAAGGAAATGCACTCAACACATTCTCGGTCAATCTAAAAAATGCTGCTTTGTGGGGAAGGGCCTGAGAGTCTGTGTTCAGAGAAGACAACTGTGCGCTGGTTTTCCTGAAACAGTGAAACCAAGCGCAGGTCACAGCCTCGCCCAAGGGCTGTCCAGCTGCACAGCCTGGCCGCCTGCGTGCACACGCCTTCTGAGACACGGGCACAGGACGTGTGAGACTCCGGGGTCGCCACCCAAGCCCCTCGGAGCAGAGCCTGCCCGTGAGCTCTGGCCCTGGACACAGAGGGAAGGCCAGGCTGCTCCTGCGGGGCTCCAGACACCCCTCCCTTCTGCTGGGCTCTGGAACAGTCCAGCTGGCAGTGGACACAGAGGGAACTGCAAGGTACCATGCCGAGTCAGGGGGAAATGGGGGGAAGGGTGTGCCAGCCCCCGAGCCCCCAGCCTGGGGGTCTGCATCTCACAGCCACCAACCTTGTCCTCTCCATCCCCCGCTGGGCTCTTCCTCTCTGCATGCAGCACCAGGGCTGGTGGGCAGGGTGCCCGCCTGCGCTCTCTGCTTTTATCTGTGGGACCAAAACAACCATCATTAGCTTGCATTTGGTGCATCAGTTTGTAAAACCAAAAAAGAACAAAGCACAGCCTGGAGAATTCTAAGTGGTGATGCATAGAGTGCATCTCGCAGGAGGCCAGGCCTTCCACGCTGCTGACTATGCTGGGCTGACTGAGCCTCCACCAGGCCTTTGCATCCAGCCTGGCAGCCCCATCTGAGCCTGCCCAGCACTGGCCACAGAGCGAATGGCCTCATACGCTGGACCAGGCCATGTGGGCCACGATGGACAGGACTCAGCCTCTCCGACAGGGACAAGGGGCCAGGTGTGCGGCAGAGCCAGCGGCCGTAATGGGCCACCTGGTCCCCGATCCCAAACAGGAATGGGGGTCCACGCCGGTCACTAACGCTCCACGGGCAGCCTTCTCAGTGCTTTCACTGTGCAGACAGTAATTGCCTGGTGGAAAGTAGCAAAAGCCTGATTCTGGATAGGAAAAGAGTTAGGCTTCATCTTATTTGAAGGCGTTGTGTAGCCTCAGACATCTGTAGGCAGTGACGGGCGGCAAGGTTAATCAGGGGGTTAGGACCCAGGATGAGCGGAGACTCCGAGCCATCCAACCACCAACCAGACTCGCAGGAGATACATCCGCCGGACAGACCCTGGAAAGGGTTGCTTGACCTGGAGCTCCGTCTGTGCAGCCCGTCTGAGGAGCTCCCCGGGTGGTTCCTGCCCAGTAGGACGGAGGAAGGAAGGCCATAGCAGATCAGTCTGCGTGTGTGTGCGTGTGCACGTGTGTGTATATACATATGTATGTGCGTGTGTGAGCGTGCTTGGGCGTGGCTCCCGTGTGGAGCCCGGCCTCCTAGTGGCTGCAGAGCTGGGTCCAGGCTCCAGGGCAGCCTCTCCAGAGCCCTGGGTGAGGAAGCACCTCAGTGCAGACCCTCCACTAACAGCTGATCTCAGAGGTGCCTCGGGGCCCTCAGGTCAGCTCTGGACCAGGACCAAACATCCAGTCCGCACAGAGGAGCTTCGTCTGGACAAGGCAAAAGCAGGCAGGAGCCAGCCTCGAGGCCTGGCCTCCGTCTGTCACAGGCAGGGCCGGATAGACAGAGGTGGCCCTGGCCACAGCCAGGCCCCTTGTCCGTGATGTCACTCTGAAGGGTGGCCGGGCCTGCGGGCTCTGCCCCAGGGCCCCTGGCTAGACCTGGCTGCTTGAGAGCCGTTAGCTCAGGCTGGGGGCAAACAGACCAAGCGTGGCCCCCGGATCTCATGGGCCTCCTGCTGCCCTCCACTCTGAGTGTGTCTGAGCTTAGACCGAAATCTCCATTCGCACTAGGGTGGCCAGTGCTGACCACCCAGAGGCCTGCCTCGGGCCTGGAGACACCACCTATGGGGCCGTTTCACCCAGGGACTCGGGGAAGGAGCTCCCAGATCTTCATTGAACCGTAAACCCAATCTGAGTCAACAGACCACATTTCACACCATGCTCCGCCCTGGAGGGTGGTGGGGCTTTACTTTATCACCCTTCATGGTGATGAGCAGAGCTCCCAGGCAGCTTCCAGAACCTGTGAGAATGAGCCCCTCTGCCAAAGTCCACTTCTCATCGAGGCATGAAGGGCTCTGTGGGCCAGGAGGCTGGCTCCAGATGGGACAGTCCTGACCCACCCACTTCCTTTGTCTGCGAAACAGATCATGCCACCCACAAAACAAAGAAGAGCCGATAGATGGGGGTAATGTAGGAAAATGGTCACTAACTGGGTAACACTAAAGCTCTACTTGAGAAATCAGAGGAAGAGACAAGAGCGGCCCAAAGAACAGACCTCCCAAGAGGGAGGGTTTCACTGTAAAGTCACACAGCTGTGCCCCCCACGTGTTACGCTGTGCTGGGACCGTGTGCCCAAGTTAGCGTAGGCCTTATCAAGGCAGGGCCACCAGGCCCATACTGCCCCCCGTGGCTGCTTGCTCATGTCCTTCTCTTGGGGACCCTTCAGGGCTGCAGACCCCAGAGTTTTACCCCCGGCAGCTCCCAGCAGCAAGATGCTTCTCTGTGGGTGCAAAGTCCCACTGGGTCAACAGTAGATTCTCAGTACCCTGGCCCCATGCCTCCTGTAGATGCTGACAGATAACGTAGTCGAGAGTCAGGGAGCCCCGGCAGCTTCAGCTCAGGCCCCGATCCCACCGGCCAGCAGCTCTGCAGGAGACAGGGGCGGGTTTGCAGGAGGCATCGGGGGCAGCCCTGGAACCCAGCGGCTCTTGCTGCTGCAGGTGAGGAACAGAGAGTGGAGCTGGAGCCCAGGGTGTGGGATGGGGGTTGCAATGATGTTTGGGTGCAGGTGATCTTGGAAAGACATCTACACCAGGCAGAAACGTGCAAGGGCCTGTGCTGGGGGGACCACTGAGGAGACGGCTATGGAAAGCAGCGTCCGGAGACCTCACCAGAGCAGCTCTCCTGAGAAAAGAAGGCAGGAAGATGGCGCCCTGCCTTGCCTTGGAGATCTCGGCTGGAGAACCTCCCCAGAGCCTCTTGAAGGACCTAGGGCCCTCGATCTCTGCTCTGCGAAGGAGATCAGAGAACAGGAAGAGGCTGAATGCCCCCAAAGGCCCCCCAGTAAGGCCCCAGGAAGGAAGAGGAGAGCTTGAACTTGCAAGGAAGCGGAACAGTCTGGTTACGAGCCTGGGCTCCGATTTCTAATCGTTGGGCCAGGGCCTGAGGCGTGTGCAGGAATGAGCAGATGGCTGTTCACCACCTAAGCACGTGGTCTGGGTTGCTTCCCCGATGGCAGGGTCGTGCCAGGATGGGGGTGTGTGCTGACACGGGGGGAGAGGGGCTGGGGGGCTCCAGAGAGAAAACAAGGTGATCAGGTATCCCTGATACGTGAGGAGCAGCTTCTCACTTTGGGCCAGTAATACACACTGTAAGAAACGTGCGAGGAAGCTGGCGGCGGCGTCCACGCTCCTCACAGCGTTGTCCGCAGTGACAGCGGTCTTGCTTACGTGTGTTCCCTTGTTACCTGAGAAAGCAGTCTTTTTTCATTTATTGAAAACACTTGATCTCTGTAAAGACATTGGTTCTGTAAGTCCAGCGTTTGGGCTGCACGCCCGGCGTTGGTCACAGAACGGCCTCTTCAAGAAGACGGTCCTGATCGTCACTCTAGAGCCCCCTCACTGCATGGCTGGGCCGGGCCCAGAGCCCCCTGTAAAGCCTGCATCTCCCCGTTCATCCTGGAGGGGCTCCCCAAGGGCCACTCCAGCTCCCTCTGACAGGCTTCACCCCCCTGTGCTTTGGCCTCTGCGCAAACCCAATGGTGTCACCATCAAACACCCCTTTGGGTATCAGAGAAAACTAGTTTATGGAGGGAAATCAATGAATCACAAGGCCCTGACCAGCTTAGGGGTGCCCATGATACGTTTCCACCCTGTGAGGGAGACAGGGCGGTCCTATCTTTGGTGCAGTTGGTCTTTTGATCCAGCCCAGCTCTGAGGTTGGAAGAGCTCTCAGATGGTCTGCAGCTCACTTTTCCTCCCGGCAGGGTTGAGCGACAGGAAGGCCTGGGCAGGTTGCGTGGAAGCCGGGAAGGAGAAAGGGCGCCTGTGTGAAAACCACCACGAGATGCAGGACAAACACATTCGGTCCTTGTACGGAACCCAGCACAACCCTGGCTGCATGGGGGCCAAGTGGGGAGAAGGAGAGTGGGAAGTGAGACGCCCCTCAACAGGCTGCAGGGGGCTTCCCTGGCGGTCCAGTGGTTGAGACTCCATGCTTCCAACGCAGGGGACTCCAGTTTGATCCCTGCCTGGGGACCTAAGATACATGCCACATGGCTAGGCCCAAAGATCAGAAAAAAGACTTTTTTAAAAAAGAATGAAATATAAAGAAAAAAATGCTGTGGGAGTTGATGAGGGTGACGGGAGGGGATACACGATAGCCCTGGGAAGGGGGACAGTGGCGGTAACGTGTCGGCTCCTTCTCATGGGCAAGACAGCTCGGCAGTCCATCAAGCTCGCCTCCCCAAGAGCCAGGCGGGCTCCCTGTGTCCTCGGCTGGGCTCGGGGTCACCGGCCCATCACCTGCTGCTCAGCAGTCCCCTCGAAGCCACCTCCTCCCCTAGAGAACCAGAGACACAAGCACTCAGAGGTGTCCGCCAAAACCATGTCGGGCTCAGACCAGAGACAGCTGACTGATGTCAGCAACGGGACAGTGATTGTAACCTCAGCCAAGGCTGCTTATATGGGTGAAGCACGAGGGTTCTTCTAAGCATTTAAAGATTGCTTTCTTAATTACTAAGATGAAGAAACGCTGCAGACAAGTCAAAATTGTCTAACATCGAAAATACATGACAGTATGTCAACGCCATCTAACTCAAAAGGTGGTTCTGAGCTTGGATCTCATTTTAATCCAACAGTTTGTCCTCTCTTGGTCTGTTTCCTGAAATGTGTGTGTGTGTGTGAGTCACTCAGTCATGTCCTACTCCGTGTGACCCCAGGGACTATAGCCCACCAGGGTCCTCTGTCCGTGGGATTCTCCAGGCAAGAGTACTGGCGTGGGTTGCCATTTCCTCCTCCAGGGAGTCTTCCTGACCCAGGCATGGAACCCGGGTCTCCTGCGTTGCTGGCAGATTCTGGGATTCTGAAAGTAACAGGACATCTGGAACTGTCTGTGGAATATTGCAAGAGATGGAGGATGCCCACTGGGAACTGGGCTTCTGCTGGGGAGAAAGGAAGTGGGTCAACCCCAAGGAGAATGAAGGAAACAACTGACCTTCTCTGTCCTGAGAACCAAGAGTGACTTCTAATGGGTTGTCCCTGGGAACTGGCCTGCTCTGAGCCATCTGCACTCAGAGGGGAATCTCGCTTAGACCGGGGGCCCCCAGGTCTGGAGACGGTCTGCAGATGGTCTGCACTGCGCGAGCCTGGCAGGGACTTCCTGCAGGTGCCCGCGAAGTTGCAGGATGGCTTGAGTTCCCTGGTTGCTGCAGACACGGGCCTTGGTGGGAAGGTTGACAGAGCCTGTCCCCACCACTAAACCCCACGTGCACACTGGCCTCCGCCTGCAGAGGTTGGAAGCGACAGACTGGTCCCAGCAGTGGGGGCTGTGCTAGGAAACAGAAGTGACCACCAGTCCCGGAGAAGCCTCTGCAGGACGTGGGGTGCCAGACAACAATCCCCCGTCAAGGGGCCCCAGCTTTTGTGTTTGCCATGATCTAGAGACCCCACTTCCATACATGAGTGTTCTCACCTGCGAGAACCAGCAGGGCATCAGTTGCTCAGGGTAACGTCTCAAGGAGAATAATGGATGGAGTTCTAATCCTGAATCCTGTCTCCCTGTAACCATCATCTTAAAATAATTTCTGCGATGCTTGAGCAAAGTGGAAACAATCACCTCATTTTATACCAAAGTAACCCAGACAAGGTAAGCTGCTTTCCAGGTTGCAAAATAAACCACTGGGGAGGGCCAAAATTATTTGCCAATTTTAGAGGCATTGGACTCCTTCGAAGAACGTGATAATAAAAGAAAGAAATGTGACTCACGTCGAAGAAGCTAGAAGGGACATGCGCAGGTCTGCTGTGTGCGGCTCTGAGAGAGGCTGGGGGCGGGGGCACTGACCCTCGGCTCTCCTCCTCCATAAAAGCCATGGCCCTGGGAACCTGGCCGAAGTCCAGCTTTACTGTCGCCCAGATGGCACCTTAGCAAGAGCTGCAGGCCCTGGGGAACCCACAGAGGCAGGAGAGACACAGGGAGATCCCAGGGCCTGAGAACCGGCCAGCAGGAGTGCCGTGGTGGGGCCAGGGCACTGGGCTGGCCTGCATGAGGGGGGTGCTGCAGGCGGGCAGAGGGAGCATGTCCCTCCAGCCCCCTTGTCCCTCCAAGCTGCCCCCTTGGGGGCCCCAAGGGTTTCCCAGCTCGGACCCTGGAAGGAAGAGGCGGGGGCTGAACTCCTGGAACCCTGTCTTCCAGGGCAGACTTTGGGGCTGCCGTTCAGTGTGGCTGGGCGCAGACCTGGCCAGGGCCAGGGTCCTGGGGATCCTGTCCTTTTCCTTTCCTCAGGCCCGCATATTGGGATCACTGCAGAGAGGCCGACGCAGCAGGAGGCCTGAGGCTGCGAGTCAAATCCTGGGGGCCCTGGGAGCAAAGCTGGGGACATCCACCACCAACCCGGCAGTGGACAGGAGGGTGCCTCAGCGCTTCACTGAGGGCACAGCACCTGAGCAAACCGTGGGCCCCATGCCCAGGACAAGGGTCCTGGCAGGGACTCTGGGTTGTCAGTTTTGTCCGAGAGCCAGCAGAGGTGCCCCTGAGTGATGCTCTGAAGCCCACTCAGGGGCCAGCAGGTCAGCCTGAGGTCAGGATCCCAGGCACTGGAGAGAGCCAAGGCCCCAAAGGTCAGTGGATGCGGCCTGTGGCTGCGGGAACCCACTTCAGGCTCACAAATGCTCCGCCCCGCAGCAAAGGCTGGCCAAGGCTCCCCGCCTCCGCTGTAACTGAGGATCATTTTCAGGTAAGTGGCAAATCATTTCTGAGTCCTCCTGCATTTTTCAAGCAGGAGAGAATTGACAAGCTGCAGAGAGAATTCATTTTCTAACCCGTTAGTAACACCCTGGGTTTCCCTTTGCAGGAACAAAGGGTTTTAAAGCACTCTCAGGAGAACTTAGCTTCCTCCAAAGAAAGGGTCACAACACTGCCACGTGGCCGTACCCCGTAACCCGACAGTTTCCTCTCCCGCAAAGCGACCACACATAGCCTGGCTCCATCCCCCTGGCCCCAGCCAGGACCCCAGACCAGAGCTTCTGGATCCTGCCGCTGGCCTGCCTGATTTAACAGGGATCTGATGTCACCACTGGGCAGAAGGGCGTGGACATGACGGGTCATCCTCACCAGACTCAGAGCCCGAGGTACCCTGGCGCTCTCGTGAAGTCAGCCCGCTTTAGACCAAGGGCAGCCACGTTACATTATGGCATCACCGACTCGATGGACATGAGTTTGAGTAAACTCCGGGAGTTGGTGATGACAGGGAGGCCCGGCGTGCTGCAGTCCACGGGGTCACAAGGAGCCAGATGCGACTGAGCGACTGAACTGACAAACTTTCTCTCCTGGGTCCTGGGTCCTGGGGAGGAGCTCTGTCTGCCCCGCCCCACAGGTCACTGTCCCTTAGGTCCCCTGGAAACCCTGGGCAACACTCTCCAACCTCACAGCAGCCAGGAGTCCGAGCCAGCCCAGCCCCAGGATCCTAGGAGGTTCGAGCAAAGTCCCCCCAACCCCTCCCCCAACAGGACGACCACGGAGGGCTGGGCGGTGGGGCCTCCCAGCACTGTCTTCCAATCCAGGGTCATTCAACAAGGACCACAGATTTTGGCTTGATTTGGGTTTTGGGGTTAATGGAAAGGCTGCTGATCGCTAATCCACAGCAGGTGAGTAGAAGGTCACCAGCACCTCCCAGTGATGGGAACAGCCCTCTCACGGTGGTGGGGTCGTCACACTATTGATCAGGGAAGGTCCTTCCGTGGGGAGCGCCTGGAAACCCCGAATCCCCTGCAGACGGTTCTGTTCTGACCGCAGAGAAGTGACGGCCGGCAGTTCAGAAGTCCCCACATTCTGCACCAGGAAACGACAGCAGAGCTCCTCGGGGCTCACAACCATTTCTTCATTGTTTTTGGCCAAAAGCACATGGCAAACACGGGCCTGCTCCAAGGTAGCAGGAAGCAGGAGGGGGTTAGAGGGGAAAGACAGGCAGGCGAAGCCAGGTGAGCTGCGGGCAGCAGGCACCAGCCAGCCCCGCGGCCGGCATGCCTGGATGAGGCCAGGCCAGGCCCCTCTGGGGCTGGCAGATGACTCCACAGGTGAGAAAGGACCCAGAGGTGGATGCAGGGGGACGGGGGGCGGGAACAGCTGATGGAGACGCCTCAGAGCAGGTCTCAGAGCTGAGACAGCCACACCCAGGACAGGACATGGGCCCAGGTGCCAGGGCAGGTGAGGGGCAGGGCCTGAGGGGGTGTGAGGCCCCAGGGCGGTCCAGACAGGGAGCAGTTAGCGCTGAGACTATGAGGACAACGACGCACGGAAATGTCAGTGTGAATAGTGTCGTAGGTACTGCGTTATATACGGTACATTACAGAGTGCTTCATACACGTGGATAGTGTTATATGTACTGTACTATATACAGTACATTATAGAGTGCTTCCTACATATAGATAGTGTTATAATTACCACGTTATATACAGTACATTACAGAGTGCCTCATACATGCAGATAGTGTTACATGTACTGCATTATATATGGTATATTATAGAGTGCTTGATTCATGTAGATAATGTTATATGCACTGCATCATATACGGTATATTATGGAGTGCTTCATACATGTAGCAAAATGGTTAAATTTTATTTTCACACTGAGGTTTTTTTTAAGGCTACTAGCTCCTGCTATCATTATTTCATAGAAAAAGAATCTCGAGAGAGACCTGCAGTTCTCTTAAGAGCATTTTGACAGTGGTAAAATTAAAAGTGAAGAGTCTTAGAGTTCAAATATTGTGTTTAACACCTTAGTTATCGTGACATGAGTATTCATGGCTTCAGATTTTAAACCATCCTCAAAGTACCTTTTTATATAGCCTTTAGTTATATGTGGAAAAGAAACGCATGATTAAATATATTTATATTCTAAATGACATCATTCACTCATATCAAATAGGAACATTTATATAAAAATTCAATATTAAAGCAATTGTAATATAAAAGGGAGATTTGTGAGACCCACGTTTCTGGAATAGGATTTATGGTCACTGAGCCTATTCTATTGTTAGCGATGTCCATCTTGTAAAAGAGGGTGTGTGTCTGGGCCTCTGGGCTGATGCAGCTGTCGTGGGGATGCTCACTGTGGGGAATTTCGGGGTTCAGGAAAGGAGGGGCATGGCCTCCGCCAGCACACGGCCACCAAGGAACTGAACCAGCCTCCTCTGCCTGCGAATCTCCCTGGTCCGTGTGGTCGGGACATGCCCTCCGGGTTTCTGGCCGGGGCAATGGAGCCCCGACCTGAGAGGAGGCAGCTGTAGTGGGGCTCAGGTAGGGAGCACCCTCTCCTTTCTCCTGATCTGGGGGGGTCAGAAATCAGAGGGGAGGGGCAGCGGCCCCCGCATCCTGCAGGTGCCAGGCTGGTGCTGGGCTCAGCACAGGGGTGGGGACAGGAATCAGACCGGCCTGGGAATAGAAACCCAGCGGAGTCGCTTACTAGGCCTGAACTATGGGGACAATCTACCACCTCCATCCAGTCTTAACTTTTCCAGCAGAACGAGAAAACTCACATCGCAGTTGGCTCAGGCTGCCATAACAAAACGCTTGGATGCCGCTCTGGAGGCGGGAGGCCCAGGCTCAGGAGCCGGCACTGTGGGGTGTGATGCGCGGTCCCCTTCCGGCCAGTAGATGCCTCTCCAGGTGTCCTTCTGTGGCAGAGAGACTGCTCTGTGTCTCTATCAGGGCGCTAACCTCACCATCAGGGCCTCACCCACGTGACCTCCCCTAAAGCCATGACCTCCCAAATGCTCCACCTCCAGACCTGACCGCACTGAGGGTTAGGGCTTCAGCACATGAATTTTGGAAGTGGGGGGCAGGAACGTTCCGTCCGCAACAGCACCCCACGCCAGCTTCTGGCTGTGGACAGAGACACTGGGTGTGCTGAGCACAGGGTCTGCAAGGCGGGTGCTCTTGCGACAGGACCCGAATAATCACTGGGGCAAAACCCTCCGAAAGCAGCCTCCTCTACCGCACGGGTCTGCCTGCCGCTGAGCAAGCAGCAAGGACGCCAGCCTAGACGGAGGCCGAGAAGGGCCCACGGGGCAGGAGGAGGGGTCCCCCGTGTCCCTGCTTCCCACACATGCAAACTCAGCCCCAGGTCCACGTGTCTTGTGTGCAAAACGCCTTCTTGCTGGATCTTATGAGAAATCGTAGAAATTATTCCATCATGAACCTTGTAAGGGAAACACTTGACAGCCCTTTGCAAACACAACAGGAGAGACCATTCATTCCTCCCCAGGCGCCATAGCTCACATTGAGATGGAGCTGCAAATCGGGACACAGACGTCAAGAGTGCTCTGATGCAGGGGTGCACCCAAGCGCATCTGTGGTGCGAGCACGCTGTGGTAGTGTGTGTGTGTGTGTGTGTGTGTGTACAGTGTGTGTGTGTGTATGTGCGCACGCTGTGGTAGTGTGTGTGTGTGTGTGTGTACAGTGTGTGTGTGTGTGTGCACGCTCTGTGTGTGTGTGTAGTGTGTGTGTGTGTATGTGCGCACGCTGTGGTAGTGTGTGTGTGTGTGTGTGTGTGCAGTGTGTGTGTGTGCACGCTCTGTGTGTGTAGTGTGTGTGTGTGTATGTGCGCACGCTGTGGTAGTGTGTGTGTGTGTGTGTGTACAGTGTGTGTGTGTGTGTGTGTGCACGCTCTGTGTGTGTGTTTAGTGTGTGTGTGTATGTGCACACGCTGTGGTAGTGTGTGTGTGTGGTGTGTGTGCATGCTCTGTGTGCGTGTGTATATGTGTGTGTGTGTACAGTGTGTATATGTGTATGTGCACGCTGTGGTAGTGTGTGTGTGTGTATATGTGTGTGTGTGTACAGTGTGTGTGTGTGTGTGTGTGCATGCTCTGTGTGTGTGCACACTCTGTGTGTGTGTGTGTGTAATGTGTGTGTGTGCTGAGTGGGTGCCGTGTGTGCACACTTCTAGGCTTTAAACCAGGTCATGCTGCTGAACATTCTGTACCCTTTTATGTGTCCCTGAGTCTCCAGGGTGAGTGGACATAGGAAAACAGGTCTGGAGAACTTCCAAACACTTCTTTAGGAAGTTCACCGTTCACTGCCCTCGTACAGAAGTGAGGGGAGCACGCACGCATGTCCGTCCCCGCAGAGACACCGCGGTGCTCGGGCCTTGCTGAGGGGCCTCTGCTCCCTGCATCTAGCTGGAGGCCTGGCACCAGGAGCGCCTCATTCAGTATATCATTTGAAAGGAATTGACATCTATTTTAAAAAATTCTCCTAGATATAAATCATGACGTGTGATAAACCCTCCCTAACCTGACCCACCGGCGTGGTCTAAACAAACGGACATCCACAAGGGGCGCGCCAGCGCACAGGGGCGTCCTCACATTTCTGATCACCGCAGGACCAAAGCCAGAGGGCGTTTTGCGAGAACTGCGCGGACTGCAGTCTGACTGCGGCCACCTTGGGTCTACACCCCCGGCGCTCCAGCATGTGCCGGCCGGCTGGTCTTCGAACAGCTTCCTAGTGAGGCGGCCTGATTTCTGCCGACGAATCTACATGAGCGTGCCGTCCTCACCGAGCTGATTTATTTTCACATTTAGGGGTAATAAAATTAATAGCGCAAAGCTATGCCCGTGGATGAAATTAACTCAGACTTTTTTTTTTTTGGCACCAACTCTTTCAGTTATTTTCTTTATTTTCAAAAGGGAGGTTATTCCAGTCATTTGATACAAATGGCTTTAATTAGTTTAAGGCAAACATAACCTTTAACAAAAATACAGGCTGGGGACCGCTGGTCTGTGTGCTACTGGGGAAAAAACAGCGCTGTGCTCGAGGGTCGATTTGTCACGGCAGCTGTACAACCCGATTTGGTTTAGCGTCACAGCAAACCACCCATCACCTAAAAGAGTGATTCCTCTGCCGAGGCCATCAACGAGCTGGCCCATCCCTGCACACAAACATATTTTTATGACAAGGGCAGGTTCATGGAGCGGCGGGGAGGAAGCGGTCCATCGCTTCCGTGCCCCGCCTCTTCTGCTGGTACCACTCGAGATGGGGCTGGCTCTGGCTGAGGGCAGGGTAGACATTTTCCAAGGGCCTTGCATTTTTAATGACTCTCTCTTTGAAAAGTATTAAAAAGAAAAAGAAAAAAAAAAAAACCAGTCAATCCTACACTTGCCATGAAGCATCTGCTAGAAAGAGACCCTTGGTTCAGAAAAACTCAAATGGAGGGTTCTTATCTTAGGTTCACCCTTTCCCAGGTCGAAGGGGCTGGTTACCACCTGAGTGGTAACGTGATCAGCGAGAATCAGAATTATTGGTTCAAAAGCCAGCATTTCTGCTGTAAATCTGGGCTTGGACACCCATGCCCTCATCACCCTCTCCTCTTCTGGATGGAACCCGATCCATCCCTCCCTGGTCATGTCTTTCTTGTTCTCCAGGACTCCTCCTGCCCTGAATGAGCACAGGACGCAGCTCCAGGTCTCTGCTGTGTCTGAGATGCCTCCCCTGCCCTCGGGCGCGGGGGCTCGGGGCTGCGACACCTCCCCTGCCCTCGGGCACGGGGACTCGGGGCTGGGGGCTTGGGGCTCGTTCTCTCCAGTGCCGTTCATGACTCTCTGCACCTAGCGGGGCATCCCTGCTCTGCCCTGCGTGCTGTCCATTCCCAGTCTCTATACTAAAATCACTGGTCGATGCATCTCTCCCTCTTGGCAGATGAAGCCCGTGAGTAACAGCCATGTACCTACATGCAGGCTGGTGTTCAGTGGGCATCACCTGACTCCTTTGGTCCAAGTCACCTCCCCTCTTGGACTGCCCCTTCCCTCTCCTCCTGGCTGGGCCTTGGGCTTCTCCAGCTCACCAGGTTCCCTGTGCGTGTGTCTCTGCAGTGAAGGCTTCTGTCTGCTGGAACTCATGTCCCTCTCTGCCTGAACAAGTTCTTCCCTCCTCCACAGCAGTGAGCACAACTGTTCCCTTCTGCCAAGCCTGCATGCAGAGTGCCACCAGAGAAAAGACCTCATGTCCTCCTGGTTTTAAATTATGGGATGCATATTTCTATCCCCGCACATCACTTTTAAATGATTCATTTCATAGCTGTGAGCTCCCTGAAAACAGAAGCCACACCTTTTAATCTTTAAACCCACTTTCAACCAACGGTGTGATTGGCACAAAGTAGACACTTAATAAATGCTGAATGGCTGACTAAATGTCCACACAGATGAATGAGCAACTCTCCATGGGAGGAGATAAGTGGGTTTGTCAATCTGTCCCCTTCCACAGGCAGAGCAATCAAACCAAAGAGAAACAAATCAGCAGATAAACAAGGAAGTGGACATGATTTTTGGCAAAAGCCGAGGCAACTGCTGCGGGGGTTTCCATCCATCCCAGAGCAAAGTCCTGCAGAGCAGTCATTCAAGGAGCCCCCGACCACAGGGTGGGCTCCCGGGGCAGCTGCATTCAATCTCAAGCAAAAGCAAGGTCCGTGCAGGAAAGCAAGAGATCACAGTCAGGACTCACTCTTCCACTGGCTGACTCTACAGTGTGAGTGGAGAGCCCAGGATCGTGGACACCTGAGCCAGTCTGCAGCAAGGAAGAACAAGGTCAACTGTAGACACAAGACAAAGAGCGACAGTGGGTCTCATGAGATGGAGAGGGAAGGGCAGGACATCCCATCCAGGGGCTATTCATGCTCATATAGTGTCCTTAAAGGGACTGAAGAAGGTACTTTATTCATGAAGCAAGAACAGTACACTATCAAAAATTAACAGAAAACATGAATAAGCTCTAGGAAGCTATATACATCATATAATCTATATATGTACATATTATCCTATCTAAAAGACGTGTGCTCCTTGGACAAAAAGCCAAACAGCATGTTAAAAGCAGAGACATCCTTTGCCAACAGAGGTCTGTCTAGTTAAAGCTTTGGTTTTTCTAGTAGTCATGTAAGGTTGTGAGAGTTGGACCACAGAGAAGGCTGAGTGCCAAAGAACTGACGCTTTCAAGCTGTGGTGTTGGGGAAGACCCTTTAAAGTCCCCTGGACTGCAAGGAGATCAAACCGTGTGTGCTAAGTCACGTCAGTCGTGTCTGACTCTGTGACCCCATGCACTGTAGCCCCTCAGGCTCCTCTGTCCATGGGATTCTCCAGGCAAGAACACTGGAGCAGGTTGCCACGCTCTCCTCCAGGGGATCTTCCTGACCCAGGGATCAAACCTAGGTTGCATTCTTTACTGCTGAGCCACCAGGAAGCCTTGGAGATCAAACCAGTCAACCTTAAAGGAAATCAATTCTGAATCTTCATTGGAAGGATTGATGATGAAGCTGACAATCCAATACTTTGGCCACCTGGTATAAAAAATCAACTCTGAAAAAGACCCTGATGCTGAGAAAGATTGAAGGCAGGAGGAGAAGGGGACGACAGAGGCTGAGATGGCTGGATGGCAGCACTGACTCAAAGGACATGAGTTTGAGCGAACTCCGAGAGATAGTGAGGGACCAGGGAAGCCTGGCGTGCCACAGTCCATGGAGTCACAAAGAGCCAGACACAATTCAGCACCTGAACAACATGTCCATACGTACTTATATTTGTATTTACCAAATATATTTATATTACTCTATGGCATATATACAAATATATCTATGTATTAATATTCCAGTCTCACTGAGATAAAGATAATTCTCTGTTTACCTTAAGAACAGTTGTCAGCATAATGCAAGAGGATATTTATGCAAAAGCTTTGAAGAGTCAGAATCTGGGGACCGGAGAGGTGTCCAGGGGAGCCATCGCCGCCTATCTGATCCCTAACCCACACCGCCAGCCGTAGGTCAGTGGCCCTTCACCCCACGCAGGTCCTTTCCCTCCCAGCCCCCTCCCTCACCCCCTCTAGCACACGGCTCTGGCCCTTGTGACAGAGGCAAGTCCACTAGACTTGGCCAAGGGTGATGGAAAAGCGCGGCTGAAAGCCGGATGCGGGGCGGTCTTGAGATGCCAAGTGGGTGGCCTTGGTGACCGCAGAGCGCCTCGGGCAGGCCTGCCGTCACCGCCACCCCAGCTGCGGCAGGACCCTCTGCTGAAGGCGTGACTCACACAGAGCAGCAGGTGTTCGCGAGGGCGGTGTGGCCTCAGCACCGGGGGCCGCGCCGCCCCACGCTGGACATGACGATGGGTCCAGAGTCCCAGCGCGGAGCACCCCACCCGGCGCGCGCTCTGCTGATGGTCAGGACTGACCTGTCCCCCCCACACCCCTCCCGTCCCGCCCTGTGCTCACAAGGAGGGCAGGTCCCCAAGGCCGTGCCGGTCTCCCCTGCGCTGCCCCCTTACCTCGAGATGGAAACCAGAGGCTGAGGCATGTGCTCCTGCAGCCAGAGTGTCCACGGCCTCCCTCCAGACTTCCCACTGGCCCTCACTCACAAAACTGCCCTAAATGCTGGTGCTTGGGCCACGTGGGCCTGTGCAGCCCACTGTCCCATGCTCCAGAGGACTCGGGGTGTGCGGCGCAGGTCAAAACAAGGGACAGACCTCACTGTCCCTCGCAAAGGGTGTGCCCTACCTACACAGCCCACGTGGTCCACACGACCCCAGCCGGCCTCCCGCCTGATGGCTGGCAGGGCATCGAGCTGGAGGTGAGTTAAACTCTGGCCCCGTATCCCAGATGCTCCTCCCCTCCTGAATGACAACCTCTGCCCTGCCCTCCAGACTGGCAGCCTGTGCCAGCCCCCGGCACGCTCCGCCCTGGGAGCCCCTCCACAGCCCAACTCAGCGCAATTACAGCCAGGAGCACATGGCTTTTGACAAGAAGATGGAGGGCTCGGCTGTCGTGGCAGTTAATTGGGGGTGTTATTTATGTGTTTGGAATGCTTGTGACGTCCCTGGCTGTTTCTGATGCAATTAGTTCCATTGATGGCCAAGTTTATGAGCTGAAAGAGTGAGGATCAGAGCACCACGCCTGATACAATGGAACACAATAAAAATGAGTAGGCTCTGCTGGTTTCCATGCAGAACACCTAGAAAATGGGCTTCAGAGTTTTTACAGGGAGATAAAAGCTTCCTCTTGCCTACACAATTACTCTATCCACTTTGGAAATACATAGGCCACAGTCGGGGAGAAATGAACCTCTGAAATAAGAGGCAAATGTATAGGAAAACAATTTTACTGGTAGGCAGCCTCAACATCCAATTAGTATTGCAAAAACAGAGCTGAACTTTTACATTTCAATTACTCCTATATTCAGTAATGGACACATCATTAACATGAATTCAGGACAATCACTATAGAAAAATTCAAAGGACGGCTCACACACGGATGTTTCAACAGTTTGACTTTGGATTTTTTGCATGTGTCCATGGGGTGGGACCCTACATTTCTTTTTAAATCAATTTAAATTGTTATAGAGGTAATACCGTACTGGGACCCAGATGAGTGAAGACCACGTTGACCTTTTCCGCGGCTCACGGTACCCCCTGTGAGGCTGCTCCAGCGTTTGTTCCGTCTCGTCTGTGGCTATAACAGGTCTTGCTGTCACACGCAGCCCTGCACGCACCTGGCTGGCACGCAGGGGCTTTACTGAAGGTCGGTCCCCATGGGAGAGCCGCTGGGCCAGAGGCCACGCGGGTTTGTGACTTTGATAATGTTGCCAAATCGGCCACCTCATCTTGCGTTGTAACTCGTGGCTGAGCCTCCCACCTGGAGGGGCCCTGGCTCCGAGACTTGGCCTCAGGATGGGGCCTGCAAGACCTATGCCAATCTGAGAAGTGAAAACGCAGGTCTTCATGGAGGCTCACCTAATTTTCACTCCTCTGTTCCACAAATATTTTTTGAGAACTTCCTGTGTCCTTGGCACTATCCTGGCCCAGAGGAGCACAGGATAGAATGAAACATGCAGCTCCCTGCCCCGTGGAGGGTATCTCCTGAAGACTGGGGACAGGGCTCGTTAGGGTCGTGTCTGAACATCAGCACAGGGCTGACACAGTCGCTGCGCTGTGCTTCCTCTGGGTGAACGGTGTATCCACGGGGGCTGCTCTCTCCCCTCTGGGGTCGTAGCTCAGTCATCTTATAGATCAAGGGCCCTTCTGTCTAGGATGTGTGTGTGTGTGTGTGTGTCTAGGATAAGGATGGTGAAATACCATTTTCCTTATGATTTTCCTTGTGACTGTGGTTTCTATGACAAACCCAGGCAGCATGCATAAAAGCAGAGACGTTAGTTTGCAGACAAAGACCCACTGGGTCTAAGCCGTGGTTCTTCCAGTGGTCATGTACGAGTGTGACAGCTGGACCATGAAGAAGTCTGTGGGTGCCAAAGAATGGATGCTTTTGAACTGTGGTGCTGGAAAGACTTTTAAGAGTCCCTTGGACTGCATGGAGATCATATCAGTTAATCCTAAAGCAAATCGACTCTAAATATTCATATGGAAAGACTGATGCTGGAGCTAAAGCTCCAATAATTAGGCCACCTGAGGCAAAAGGCTGACTCACTGGAAAAGAAAAGACTCACTGGGAAAGATTGAGGACAGGAGGAGAAGGGGGCTATAAGATGGTTGGATGGCATCACTGACTCAATGGGCATGAATCTAAGCAAACTCTGGGAGATAATAAAGGACAGAGGAGCCTGGGATGCTACAGTCTGCGGGACTGACAAGAGTCAGGCACAGCTTAATGACTAAACAACAAACAGCAGCAATAATGGTCTCTATGCCCCGGGCTTTAAGGGGTCAGAGTCACTGTTCTCTTCTTTCAGAGATCCTGAGTTCTTGCTGTCTTGAAAGGCTTATCTTACTCCAAAACCTGGTCGTAATTCTCCCACAGAGTTTCACAGTTTTATTCTGCATGCCACCGAGGGCTCCAGGCGGACTTTAATCAGGCGAAGGTGTGAGATGTGGCGACACCTGTGTGACTCACCAGGTGGCTTCTCTGCCCCCTCTACACCATCACCGGACAACCCATGTTGCCCTTCGATCTGAAATGCCTTCCTGTTGGACACTGAGTGCCTGTGGGAATCCGGTCCATCCCCGGGCTACACGCACCTGCTTGTTGACAGATATGAGCACACCTCTTTCCATCGCACTGTGCTTTACGGTGCTTTGAAAACGTTGCATTTTTTACAAATTGATGGCCTGTGCCAACTTTGCACTGTCAAGACAGTGGTTACACTTTTAGCGATGAAGCATTTCTAAATTAAGGTATGTCCATTGATTTTTTAGACATACTGCAGTTGCATCCTTAATAAGCTGCAGAGTAGTGTAAACATAACTTTTACATGCACGGAGAAGCCAAACCACTCCTGTGACTGGCTTTACTGTGGCAATTGCTTTATCGCAGTACCTCTGAGGTGAGCCGTGTACTGATCGTATATTTTTTGCTCACACACATATGCACACACACATGTTATTTTAAGATGGAAAAATTTGTCTGATGATACGCGCGTTAGTAAATCCAACCCACCAAGGTTTTTCCTGCTCTGTTTCCTGAGGTCCCTGACAGCGGCAGACAGCCCCGGAGAGCCAGCCCTTCCAGCGATGGCAGAAAATCTGCCTTCGACACGACAGCCCAGGCTGTGTTTCAGGGTCGAGAGCTTGGGACTCGCTCTGACAAGCACGGGGAACAGGAGTGACATGGGGATTAGCAATCCACCCGGGAGCCTGAAGCTGTGATCAACGTGCCTGAATCGCAGCTTGTTTGTCTTCATCTGGCTGATAGGGATGCACAGTTCAGCTCAGAAATGAGAGACCAGATGGATGGACTGAAGGGCACCTCAGGCTTGGAACGTGGTGAGTTTAACCAGACCAGCTGATGGAATCAAGCTGAAACTGAAACAAGGAACTCCCCAAATTTCAGGGTTACTAGCTTTGGGAATCCCTCTCTGAAATGGGCCAAAGGAAGGCTGCCTTATCCACAGATAGTCTCTTCTGGATGGCCCTCCCGCCTCTGCACCCCGAGAGCATCCGGGGAGGGGCCCACAGAACAAGACAGAGTCCCGCAGAACAAGACAGAGTCCCGCCCTCCCTGGGTGCCTGACGCTCCCATCAGCAGTGGGAGGTGTACCCCCGAGTGGCTGGCCTTGTGGGCCTGGCTCCTCCCCTGGCCTGGGATGATCCCCCATGCTCCCCAGCCTGTCCTCTCCTCCTGTGGATGCATCCTGGGTGGGATGCTGGCTCAAGCATCACCTTCTGCAGAGCCCCAAACGCCGGGGAGGTCAGCTCTGTCTGTGGACGCTTCTCTCCCCACTCTGGCAGCACAGAGGGGCTGAGCACAGTCACCTCGTCTCAACTAGACTGGGGCAGGGTCCTTGAAAACCATGTCACAAGGGCACGCCCTCAGGGCCTGGCCACACTAAACCGGGAGAAGGAGGGTCAACCACCCTGATCACAGGCGGGCTCCCACTTCTGCTAGCCCCACTGGTGTGCCGGTGGGTAAAGAGTCCAACATTCATGAAACTCACACTGTAGGGGACAGAATACCATGGGAAAATTAATGGATAAGAAGTTAACGGATAAATGAAAGGGACAAGATGTTCAGAATACAGTATAAATCAATAATAGAGCAAGCCCGTGACCGGGCCCTGGGTGGACGCCCAGTGTAAAGGTTGCAGCCTCCGGGTCGCCTACCCAGCAGACGCTCCAGTTTTGGGATAACCTCCCTCTCCGGCAACAGTGGGAAGATGATGCTGTGTCTTAGAGAAGAAGTAAAGTGAAGTGAGCCTCCATCTGCTGTGACAGATGGCGATGTGACCTCTGCCCCGGAGACGGGCGTTTGCGGGCCTGGTGCCATCTGAACACCTGGTGAGGACGCCCTTGGTCACCACTCTCCAAAGCTCAGTGATCACTGACGTCCTTGAACCAAGACGGAGGTGCACGCACGTGGCCTCTGGGCAGGCACCTCCCACGTCTACAGAAAAGGGCGTGGGCCCCCCCACCCCACAGAGAGGAAGAGGAGGCAGGATGCGGGGTCTGGGTCGAGGGCGTCACTGTGGTTGGTGCACCCACGCCCGAGACTGCAGCCTCTTCTGCAGGCAGCCTGGATGTGCCTGGGACGCCTTCGCCATCCCGGCTCAGAAGGCCCAGTCGCCTCCATCCTGAAGGTCTGTGAGCACAGCCTGATCCCCCCAGTGCAGACTCTGAGACAGAGCAGGAGGGTCGTGGGAGCAGGAGCCCACCTTCTCACACCTCAGGGTCACCACCCAGAGTCTCAGCTTTTCTGCAGCTGAACGGATTCCCTTTTTCTGGGACACCACCACCAAGCAGTCCATCAGAACTAAAGACAAACGCCAAGCCTCTAAACTACCGTCACATAGCAGCTTTCGCCTCTTAGTAAAAGCGGGCGAATTTGGACTGTTGGTCCCAAGGACTCTCAGAGAAGAGGAAGAACTTTTTAGAGAAGGGGGTACTTAGGAAGAGCCCTGACCGGCCCCCAAAAGGGAGGGAGAATGAAGGAACTGGGCAACAGGCCAGTAAAAGAGCAGGGGGCTGCTCCTGAGAAGCAGAGACGCAGCGAGAAGCTGCCGACGGGGGCACAGCCCGCCCCCACCTCCTCCCTCTCTGCACACAGCGTGTCCCTCCTGGTCCTTCAGCACCAGGGAATGGAAGTCTCATCACGGCTTCCCGTGGGGACCCTCTCAGTTCCCTCTTCCTGAGCATCACACAGGGGTTCCCTTCTCCCCACACCCATCTCCTCTGACACAAACCGTAGAAAGTTTGTCGAGGAACAAAATGCAAAATAAAGCAAAGAATAAAAGCATGCATCATCCAGTGTTAGGAAACAAAACTAAACCCTCCTGAGTGTTTTGTTTAATTTCTAACCTTTACTGATGGCCACATCTACCCAGGTGAGACGATCAAGGGTAGCGAGCCTGTGCAGAGTGCTGGGCCCTCGTAAAGAAAAATAACACAAAATTACAAAAACCAGCTAGAAACAGACGTGAACCTTCACTTCAGGTGAGGAAAGAAAACACATTCTGAAAATTTAAAAATACTTGCATGCATGTTTCACCAAATCAAGACAAAATTGCACGAGATATATATCGACAGCTTTTCATACTTCTGAAGTTCTTGTCGCTCCTACATTTCTGAGCTGCATCCCTCCCAGACGCTTCTCCATATGATAATTTTGTAACATCATCACGTGACTCTAGAAAAATAGAAACGTAATTGCATTTTGCTCAATATCATTGACAATAGCCGCCACACCTGAGGCTGCTCCTGCGCCTGCAGCCAGCCTGGCCGGGGGCAGCACCCCTGCCCAGGGGCACCAGCACCCCGGCCAGTTCTGCTTTGCGGCCTTACCGTTACTGCATTTACATGCTGTGTTATAAGACATGATTCGACCAGGGGGGACTCGTATTCGACTAGTTGTTTTTGGGAAGTGAATCCTGATCCACCGTTTTACACATGCAGTGACTGGATGCGTTTTCCCCGGACCAGCTCCGCACACGTTCAGCCTGGTCCTCATGTGTCCGGGCGGCACCAAGCACCATCAGACCTTCCTCTGGTCCTGCATCCTCGCGTTATGACTCAGGCTAAGAGGCGTCAAGATGCAGCAGACACCCCAGAGTCAGGCCCACCTGGGGCAACCGGCACCGCTCTGGGGAAGCGGGCAGAGGTGCTCAGAAACTACCTTCTACACTCAGGGACTAAATTAGCCCCAAGCTCCTTCCCTGCAGGAGGGATGGGTGGTGGCAGGGAGGGGAAAGATGGACAGACAGCAGCCCAGGAGGGCAGAGTCCGACACCTTGGTAGATTACACGTGAAGAACACATGGTCACACGGATGTGGTGCCAGGCGCTCCCGGGGCCTTGGAGAGCTTCTGGAAGCGGGGGACCCTGGAGCTCCGGCTCCCTTCTTGTCTCTGCAAACCATCACAGAAACTCTGGAGATGCCTGCTCTGTTCACTCGTGCTCTCCCTGCGACCCAGAGGCCCTGGCGAGCATGGCTTTGACGGCTGCTTAATCTTCCAGCAGAAAGACAGACGGCTGTGTTCTCAGCCCCCACTGCCGGGCACTGAGGCTTCATTCTCAAGTCCCCTGTTTTCAGTCATGTTCTGTGGGTGTCCTGATGCACCCTTCTCTGGGGGCCTGGCTCAGATGGTAAAGAATCTGCCAGCAATGTGGGAGACCTGGGTTCGATCCCTGGCTTGGGGAGATCCCTTGGAGGAGGAAAAAGCTACCCACTCCAGTACTCTTGCCTGGAGAATCCCATGGACTGAGGAGCCTGGCCAGCTACAGTCTCTGGGGTCACAAAGAGTCGGACCCGACCGAGTGACCAAGTGCGCCTCTACTGCTCAGCGGCCGGGGAGCCTGGCCCCTCGCCCACCCTGTCCTGGGGTGGCCTCTGCTGGCAGAGCCGCATCAGCCTTCTTTCCGGACGAAGAAAGCAGGTCCCAGCTCCCTCCTGAGCCCCACGGCTCTGTGGGGCTGGCGGGTTCACCCCGCTCGGTCAGGCTGCAGCTGCTGTTGGGTTCCTGATGCCAGGGTGTCTTAAGACAGACAGAGTCCCAGGATTGGAACCTCGGGGTTCACTGGTTTGGAAATATTGAGTCTCAATTTTTAGCAACCTCTTTTTCTTTTCAGAAACATTGTAGCGAACTACATTACCACCAACCCCACATGCTGCTTTACCATCTGTATGAAGAAGTGTGTAGCAAACACTCACTAAGAGCTATCGGTAACGGTGCCACATTGGAAATAGCCTAATGTCCAACAACAAGTAAACATGTTTATGCTCAGACCATGGGGTACCCGCTACAGGAGCACTGAAGACTGGGAATTCTTTCTCTGTCACTGTATTTTGGTCTTCAAGGTACGTCGCTAAGTAAAAAGTCAGAAATACTTTGCGCTACACGACCCCATGCTAGTTTTAAAATAGCCTTCATGTTTTTATGAAAACACGTGAACGCCAAAAGGAGTAGGAAGCATTTGATTATCACACCAAACTGCTAATAGAAGTCTCCTTTAGGAAAAGAGTAAGGCTGAGAGGAGCAGGATCTATACACTTCTAAACTGCTTCTGTTTCTTAAATAGAATCTATTCACAAATAGAA
This sequence comes from Antilocapra americana, assembly GCA_007570785.1. Lineage (NCBI taxonomy): Eukaryota > Metazoa > Chordata > Mammalia > Artiodactyla > Antilocapridae > Antilocapra > Antilocapra americana. The sequence goes on from ML664216.1 coordinate 284,172, forward strand.
TCTGATTAGATCTACTCTTTAACTAGGGGGAAACAAGTAAGCATTTAAATAATTAAGTTTCTAGTCTACAGAGACTCCCAGCTCTACTTGAGATTGTCAGACAACTTGTATTAATCTATTAACCACCCTCCTCGGTGCCAGTTTGGGGTGGAGAGGTTCTTCTGGCTCCCTGCCGATGGGGGCGGGGGTGAAGACCACAGGGATGTGTGTCTGCCTGGCTCATCACGACGAACGCCGCTGGGAGCGCGCTTCTCAGCTCAAGAACCCCCGTGAACAGCCCTCGAAGAGCGTGAATGACTGTGGCTGCCTCTCAAGGAGCCGGAGCCATGTCTGTGACCGACGCTTGAGCCTCGTCTCCAGCCTCAGAGACACACACACTCGATCTCCCCACCCCTGCCCAGAGCAGCCGCGTGGGAGGAGGGTCTGCTTCAGACTCTCAGTGCATCCCACCAGGTCGTCCACGGGGCGTCCCGGCACTCCAGACTGGCTCAGCTCGGTGACGGATGGCGTGTTTGATGAGCTGATGACTCGGAAGTCCCCAAGACTGCTCTTTTGTCACATGACACACTCTTTCCAGTGAAACACCCCAGCTGACCCCACACACGAGGAGGTGTCTCCACCTTAAGAAAATGCCTTGTGAACTCTGCCACAAACACATCCCCGGTGTCCACCCACTTGGGGAGACTGGGCACCCGTGTAAGACCCACTGACTCAGGACGTGGCCCCTCCCTGCAATCTGCAGCATCTCGGCGGAGTTAGAGCGAAAGGCAGGTGGGGGTGAGAGCGGAGAAGGCAGGTCCTCTTCCTGGTCGCTGTGCCAGAGAGCTGACCTCACTGCTCGGCCAGTCGGCTGGTCAGAACTGGTCTGCGGACCACCGCTGGCCACCTTGACTCCGGACACCAGGGAAGCCCAGTCCTGGGCCAGCAGCCACGATCCAGCTGCAACTCGGCGCTGTCAGTGGGTGGCGGTGACCTTGCATGGAAGCCTAGTGTGTCCACACAGCACAGCCAAGGGCGAGGCGGGGGCACGCCAGGTCTCAGACCGAGAACAGGGCTGACATCACCAGCCCGCCTGCACAGTGTCATGGGTCAGTGCGGCTCGGCAGCTCTCAGGACCCTTTGGGGCCCCCCATCCCGGTCCTCGTGTGAACGTCCCTGTGAACGTCCAGGACGGGGGCCCCGGGCATCAACACCACACCCTCAGCTCACCCGGTGGCTTCAGGGCGACGCAGGTTCACAGCCCTGGGACGCTGGCTTAGGAACCCAGTGGCTATTTTTGTAAGAGATGATGAATTGTAAAGTTTGCTCTAGTTACTGTCAATTTAATTGGGTCATTTGATCTTTGGATGTGATACAACCAAAGTGGATTCCAGTCTGTTGTAGAAATAAGTGGAATATTTTGATGAAGTTGGCCTGGGCATGTAGCTAAGGACGTCCAGCCCTACTAGGTTTCTCTGTTGAATCTCATTCATTTCCAATGTCATGGCACCATCATCGGCTACTGATGCTGTTACCAAGCTTCTGACGACAGAAGTCGCTTGCGGCAGGGTGCACACCACCGTCTGTGCGATAAGAAGGGTGGGAGCCCTGGCGGGGGGAGCAGGGTCAGCCTGCCCCCAGGGGCCTGTTCTGAGCACTGATGACAAGCTCTCTCTTGCCTGAGGCCTGTGCGAACTTCAGTGTGTCCTGATGGACGTGAAGGGGGTGGCCAAGGTAGGCCACCAGAATAGAATATTGATTGTGACCCAGAGCCACCACCAGCAGGCTCTGAAGTCCCAATCAAGCAACTTGTCCTCTTAACCTTCATATGCACGGCTGAGAAATGGGCTAAGAGGGTCAGACCCGCCACACATACTAGCAAGCACTCGTCCAGCCCTTTCTAAAGTGGGGAGTCCTGTCTGTCAAGTGCCAGCTGGTCCACACCACCAGCAGAGCTCAGAGCTGAGCATCCCTTTAGCTCTGGGCTGGTCTAAACCAAATGCCTGTGTCCTCAAGCTGAAGGACATTGCTGGAACGTTCTTCTTCTGGAGGCTACAAAACACCCACTGACCCACAGGGCGACAAGGGGAATTCTGTCTTCAAAACAGAGGCTTCGTGGAGAGGCCCCTCTTGGTGGGGGGTGTTTTCCATCTGCCTTTCTCAACCGGCCCGCAGGGTCAGCGGGTGGACTGGGGACCAGATCTGTAAGAGTGCCTGAGCAGACTCAGCAGCCGGCCAGGGGCAGGCTGCGGGAGCAGGCGGAGGAGCAGGCGTCGTGGGAGGGGCGGCCACGCCGGCTGCTCTGTGTCACGTGCACCGCGCACCCTCCCAGTTAAAGAGATTTCAGTAGTGGGGTGCTGAGGTTAATGACCGTGACCTGATTTGTTGTTGCTCAGCCGCCAAGTCATGTCCAGCCCTTTGCAACCCCATCGACTGCAGCACGCCAGGCCTCCCTGTCCCTCACCCTCTCCTGGGATTTGCCCAAGTTTATGTCCATTGGATCGGTGATACCATCCAAACATCTCATCCTCTGTTACCCTTTTCTCTTTCTGCCTTCAATCTTTCCCAGCATCAGGGTCTCTTCCAATGAGTCAGCTCTTCGCATCAGGTGGCCAAAGTATTGGAGCTTCAGCATCAGTCCTTCCAATGAATATTCAGGGTTGATTTTCTTTAACACTGGCTGGTTTGATCTCCTTCCTGTCCAAGGGACTCTCAAGAGCTCTGTCTTCTTTATGGTCCATCCCTCACATCCGTGCATGATTACTGGAAAGACCATAGCCTTGACTATATGGACCTTTGTTGGCAAAGTGATATCTTTGCTTTTTAATACATTGTCTAAGTTTGTCACAAACTGGTTTAAGCATCAGAAATTCAGTATCTCACAGTCTGGAGGCCAAAAGTCCAAAGTCAAGGTGTCAACGGCGCTCCTGCTGAGGTTCTAGGGGACGTGCCTCCCTGCCTTTTCCAGCTCCTGGTGGCTCCAGGCATCCTTGGCCTGTGGCTGCATCACTCCAGCCTCTGCCTCCACCAGGCCTTGTACCCTAGGTTTCTCTGCATCCCTCCTTCTCTCGTAAGGACACTAGTCATCGGCCTTCCAACTCATCCTGAAGCCAAGATGACCCCACTCCAAAGTCCTTAGATAATGATATCTACAAGATCTGCTTTCCAAATTAAGTCACATTCTGAGGTTCCTGGTGGACAGGAATGTGGGGTGGGGGTGCCATTCACTTCCATCTTTTTATACAGTCCAGAGGGTTCTATGAGTCATGTATGGATGTGAGAGTTGGGCCATAAAGAAGGGTGAGCGCCAAAGAATTGATGCTTTTGAACTGTGGTGCTGGAGAAGACTCTTGAGAGTCCCTTGGACTGCAAGGAGATCAAGCCAGTCAATCCTAAAGGAAATCAACCCTGAATATTCATTGGAAGGACTGATGCTGACGCTGAAGCTCCAATAATTTGGCCACCTGATGGGAAGAGCTGATTCATTGGAAAAGACCCTGATGCTGGGAAAGATTGAGGGCAGGAGGGAAAGGGGACGACAGAGGATGAGATGGTTGATGGCATCACCGACTCGATGCACATGAGTTTAAGCAGGCTCCTGGATAGAGTGAAGGACAGGGAAGCCTGGCGTGCTGCCGTCCACGGGGTCACAAATAATCCAACACGACTGAGCGACAACAACAATGACAACATCCACCCCCACAACACTCCTGAAATAGCCTTCTTCTTAGAAGAGGCTACACGGACGGTTCTTGCTTCTAATTCGGTACAAGCCGAAACCCTCAAGGGGTTTGCACAGAAGAGCGGTCAGGGATGGCACCACCCAGGCAGTCAAAGGTGAACCTGCTACTGGGTCCTTCGAACTGAGAAGAACCTGGGGCCTGAAGCTGCCCACCTCCTGGTTTCATCTGCAGGTACAGGAAGAGGGTCTCCTCAGGGCTGGAGATTCCTGGATTCCAGGGTCAGGTCCGCGCCCAGGCCCAGCCTGTCCGCAGTCAGGGTCCAGTCTCTCCTTCTGGGACTGACCCCAGCCCTGCGCCTTTGCTCCCCCTACAGCCGCTCTGAGAACCAGCCGCGTCACACTGGCCGACTCACTTCATAACCAGACCCCCCCCTCCCTCCATCCAGCCTCGTCGCACCTGGTCTGATTGCCCTTCTGTGTCTGATAAGTGGTTCCCTTAAAATGGGAAAGAAAGTGTTCCTCTTGGCCCTTTATCCTTTCATCCCAGCAGATCTCTTTCATGGGAAGAGGTGTAATTAGAAAGGGAAGGAAGGTCTCCTTGTGCGGCGTAAATTAAGCCCGTCCTGGCGACCGGCTGTGTCACTTACTTCTCGGATGCGGAGCTATGAAATCTAAACAGGTTTTCAATTTCTCCTAATGTCAAAAAATGGCAATAAAATCAAAAAGGGAGAGAAAAGGAGAAGGAGAGAGGCTCGGGAACAGCGTCCACCCCGAAACTACATCAGGTGTGAGTTATTGCCTGAGATGCCTTTCTCTGCAGAATTGCCTCCTCCTCACCCCTCGCACACTGAGATGCTTTCAAAGGCCGAATTTCAGTTTGGAAAATAAACCAAGACTCCTCCTCAGTGGCCTCAGCTGCAGGGGATGCTGCTTCCTGGGAAGGCGGCACCCTCCCCAGGGTCCTCTTTGGGCACATGGGTCCCGCAGGCCCAGCCTGGCTCTCCTGACACACAGTGCGGGCAGACCAGGAGCAGAGCCAGGTCCAAGGCGGCGGGCAGCACGTGACTCTGGGTCTGGCCCCGGCAATGGATCTCTTCCCACCTGCACCCAGCTCCCCCACCTCGAGTCTCTGAGGGGCCTGCAGGGCCCCAGTACCTCCACAAACGCAGAGGTGGGGGGCGTGCTGCAGACCCCTGAACCCACCCTCAAGATTCCCAGTCTGGGGAGCCAGCTGGCGGTTCTGCATTCTAGGGGAAAAAAAGCACAGACAGCGCTTAAACGGTGTCTTGGACACCAACCCCGAGAGAGGGTCCTCACTGGGCAGGCTGAGGGGTCCCCAGCAGAACGGCCGGTCTGGGGGCCAGGAGTGATTGCCCAGTGGACTAAGGTGATGAGGACCAGAGTGGGCCCCCAGGCGGACAGACACAGGTGTGGTGACCGAACACAGTCCCAGGGGGCTCTGACCCGGCCTCCTGGGCTCTCTGCCAATCTGGCACAGGCAAGCCCTGGCGGGGAACAGGACAAAGGGCAGAACAGTGACCCTTCGGGCAGGTACCAGGATCTGGAAGGCAGACTGTGAACCAGGTGGTGGGGAGCAGAGGCCACACGGAGAGGGTCCCTGGCCTGCTGGAGATCACGGCCAGTGACCAGGCATGGGGGCAGCTGGACCCCCAACCAGTGACCGCAGTGGGGACCGGAGCGTTGTGGGAAAGTGCCTGCTGCTCGCAGGGCCTGGAAGCGGGGCTGAGAGCAGCAAGGGGCAGAGGGGAACCTGGGCAGCCCTGGCTACTGACCTCTTCGGGGCAGCTCGGGGCCGGCTTCACATGTGTAGGACTAGGAACGGGGGGAGGATGGGTGGCTTCAGGGAGGGGGCGCATGGCAGGGCCTGGGACGTCTCTTCACCCCCGGGGCCGGGAAGCAGACAGTCTCCCCACCTTCTCCTGCCCGCTCTGGGGAGCTCTGAGTGACATCTGGTGGTGGCTTCCTCAGGGCCCACCCCAGTCCTGGGCCAAGACCCACCCAGGGGCGCGCCGTTCCCGTGTGCGACCACAGCAGTGGGCGCTCCACCCAGCTGGCTGTCAGCAGAGCCCGGAAAGCGCCACCCGGTTGTTCGTGGGGAGGTCCCCACCCTCTGAACCCAACACGTGGGGCCCCCCTTCGAACTCTGCTCCAGACAGCGGTGCCAGCTTCCGTGGTGGAATGACGTCCCCTGAGCATCCCAGCCTGGCTTAAATCCACAAGTGCGCTGCTCACGGGGGCCCCTCAGGGCGGGCCTGGCTGTGCAGGGCCCTGGACCCAGGTTCAGCTCGGTTCCTCCACCTGGACACGGTCACAGAGGGCCTGTCTGCTTGGGCCGTGGCCGTCTCTCCCCTCTGCAGCATCCGCTCTGCCCTGTCCCGGCTGCTGGGGGTTTAAGGGCATGGACGGGTGAAAAGTAAAGCCGGAGAAGAGGGGCATGCAGAGTGGGGCAGGGCGTCCTGTCCCGGAGGCAGGCCCTGCCCCCGCTCACGGGGTGGGGGCTCCCTGTGACCACCCTCTGACATGGACTCTGCAAGCCCAGCAGCGGGTCAGCTGTGATCACCCAAGGCGTCCTGAGTCGGTCTTGGCAGGGAGCCGTGGATGGAAGGAAGAAAGAGGGCGCCGACATCAGCAGGGGGCAGCCTCGACCTCCAACGCCCGGCCGGGCAGCCTCGGGGCTGGAGGGAGAGACGCTGTGACTCCTGCCACAGCCTGACCCCCTGCAGTCCTGCCCCCAGCCTGAGCTGCCCCGCCCTGTTCTCTCGGGCTCTGCACCCCTGGATCGCAGGGCCGATGTGGCAACCTGCCCTGGAGTCGCGGGTCTGGACCTCGCCTTTCTGTGTGCACAGTTGATCCAAAGTCTACACCCCACAACCACCTCCCATCTGCCTCCAGGGACCCCGTCTCCCCCACTGGCATCACCCCGGGACTGGGGCCAGACGGTGGGGAGCACCCTCACCCAAGCCTGCCAGAACCAGTCAACCAGCGGTCCTGACCCGTCCCGTTGGCCGCCCGCTCTCTCGCAGGAGCCACTGAGAAGGCACTGGGCTCCTCTCAGTGGCACTGGCTTCCCCACATGGTCGTGAGTCACCTCTACCAAGTAAGTCCCAGCACCCGGGGCTGCGAGAGCGCCGGGCCGGGCCACATCAGCCACCCTGAGCCCACCATCTGAGTCGCCCCGTGCCCCAAGGGTCGGCAAGCCTGGCCTTCCTCCACTGCCCAACACTGCCCCTCCACAAGGGACCCCTAAGCCAGGGCCCCTCCTGCAAGAGGACCCCAGCCTACTGCAATCGACAAAGCCCCCTGCCCGAGCCGGGCTGTGACAGCGCAGTCACCTGAGTCGCCCGGCCCCCACGCCCGGGAGGCTCTGCGGGGCTAGCCTGCCCCAGTGAGAACCCCAGCTCCAGCCAGGTCCACATCCACCAGCTCAGCAGAGACCGCGGGCTCCGGTCCAGGCTGTGAGCCGACCTCTGTGGAGGTGACGTCTCAGCAGACAGAGCTCTGTCGTCAGGGTCAAAACAAAAACAGCACCGACATCTGGGCGCTGGGACAGCTGTCCCTGCCTGACCGCTGCCTGGGGGGAGGGAAGACACTCTGCTGGCAGCAAACCCACCGTCTCAGCCCACTCCTACCAAACATGAGGAAACCTGGAAGCCACGGACCAGCCACACACAAATGAAAACCAAGTTTACGGATAGTTTCTAGTACAACAGTATGGGAAAGGGCATACCTGCATACTCTAATTATATTCCAAAGCAGGAGTTTTGTTTAAAAATCATTAAGAAATCACCATTAGGACTTGGAGGAACAGACATTTTTACATGCACGCGGCATGATGAATAAAACAATTCTGTTACCACAGATGTAAATGCTCTAGATAGATGTACTTAGAAAAATAAATAATCCCTACCACTTGCAAGGCCTGCCAACCTTCTCTGAATAATCACTCAAATTCTGCAGGTTCTGGCAGTGAGTCACCCCCATCTGTCTCCCCATCACAATGACTGGCACAGTGGACGGCATTACAATCATTATTGTATGCTATCATTATTTGAATACTTATTAAAAGAAGTTGTGAAATAAAATATTTTTAATCTACATAAATTAATCTAAATGAAGGTAAGTATTGAATTCAGTGTAAGCTGAAAGAATATTTTAAGTTGTCATATTAATTTTCAGATACATGCTTTATGGACACCACTGTGCGATGTATCACAGTCTCAGCAACACAGCAGCTCAGGTAGCTGCATCCCAAATACATGGTGGAAATTCAGCATTCCTGGGGCAGGCTGTATGATGGAACTGCCGTGATTTCACTGGGCTGGCCAGACTAACGAAAGGGAGAATTTTGAAATCTAGATAAATATTTTTCTTTTCCTAGATAGCGGACATTTATTTTTGTGAGGAGCACCGAGGGGATAAAGATTAGCAGGAGAAAAATAAAAGGCCTGATCTGAAACTCAGTGAAACACATCCCCAGGCACCCTGACAGCCTGTCCCCTTCTGGTCATCGCTTTGAGGACACTGGGAGCTCTTCCCGTGCCCATTCTGCAGGTGTGGACACGGATGCTGAGAGATGCGCTCCGCCCGGGGCTCTGGCTTCGCGGAGAGTGTCCACACCCGTGCCTCCCAGCTCCTTGCCACCCCCAAGCCTGACCCCAGCCCTCGGCAGAGTGGAGAACCTTCCCACTTGGCTTTGGTCCCTGCCACCACCAGGGCCACCTCTGGAAGGACTCCTTGCAAAGCGCCCTCCAGCACAGAGACAGCAAAATGGCCACAGCCAAGGGGCACACAGCCGGAAGAGAAGCCAGGCAGGGGGCGCCCCACTTTGCCGAGTCAGCTAACCTGCCAGCTCTGACACCCAGGCCGCTAAGAACACGCCTAGCCCTGGGAACATCACAGGTTGAGATTCCGGGTCAGGAGGAGCCCAGCAGACTTGCCCTGGGGCCAGGGCCTGTGACTCCTCCCCTCTGGGGACCCCCTCAACACATCCACTGCTTAGTCCTTCTGGCTTTGCTAACCCCTCTGTCAGGCCCAGGTTACACACATATTTCGCTTATTAGTAATGAATTAAATCTGCAGTCAATAATTCATTTTCCAAAAATTAATTTGGGAGCAGCAATACCCAGCTCCCCAAGTGAAATCAAGTAGGCGTTGGCGCCTGGGCAACCCCAAGCCGTTATCCCACATCCTTCCTGTTTTCTCATTTTCCTCCAGCAAAGATTTGCAATTTCCATGAAGAGCTGCCGTGCACTTTAATGTTTTAATCAAAACAAAACGTCTGGAGACATTGCCTTCAATCTCCTCTGCTGATTCAGTCCCACCTGGGGACCCTCTGATGCTTGTTTTTGGACTCTGCCTGCAGGGTCCGCATCTGTGCTCTGAGGACGCCAGCAAAGGGGCGGGGCAAGGGAGACTGGCAAGGGGTACTGTGGGCAGTGCAATGCAGTCAGGCCAGTGAGGCCCCAGGGACACTGAGTGGGCAGTGCCGTGCCATCAGGCCAGCATGGCTCAGATCTCGATGCCAAAGGCATCACAGTCCTCCAGCTGCAAGTAAAAGAACTACGCCAGCCTGGGGGGCCAAGGGCCATTCTGAGCCATCACGGGCCCTCAGGCCTCCAGCAGGAAGGACTAGCACTAGACCAGCTGCCCCACATCAGGACAGAGTCCAGTAACCTGACATGCAGGTACCCACAGCTCTGTCTTACCATGCCATCAGGCCCCAGGAGGTAAGGGAGGGCTTCCTGCTGCAATTCCCTTCCTGGTGTTCTGGACCCAAACTGTTATGGGGATCCTGCTCTTAAACACAACACTTCTAGCTACACTGACATCCATCATTTATCAACACCTCTACTACCAGCTCCACCTCCATCATGTCCACCGCCATCACCATCAGGATCATCACTACCACCACCACTGTCATCATCACTATCACCACCATCATCACCATCATCATCACTACCACCTCACCATCGCCACCATCACCATCATCACACCATCATCACCACCATCATCACCATCACCATCACCACCATCATCACTATCACCATCACCACCATCATCACCATCATCATCACTACCATCTCACCATCACTACCATCACCATCATCACACCATCATCACCATCACCATCACCAACCATCACCACCATCACCATCATCACTACCACCTCACCATCACCATCATCACACCATCATCACCACCATCATCACCATCACCATCACCACCATCATCACCATCACCATCACTACCATCACCACCATCATCACCATCTCACTATCACCATCACCACCATCATCACCATCATCATCACTACCATCTCACCATCACTACCATCACCATCATCACACCATCACCACCATCATCACCATCATGGAAGCTGCCTTTTCCATCTTCCCGATAACTCCTAACATTTTCAGAGCCCTACTATGTACAAGGCCCTGCATTAATTATCCTCACAGATAGCATTTAATTTAATTCTTCCTTCTGCCTTCTGCACTATGAATATCCACATTTTATAGTAAAGAAATCAAGGAAGAGAGAGTTAAAGAGACCTTCCTAAGACCATACAACTTTTCCATGGTAAAGCTTAATACAGAGCCCCAGACCTCTGACTCTAGGGCCACGGTGTCCAAACCCTAAACCACTCAGTAAGGCCCTGACACTGTCCCTTGCTAACCAGCTCCATTCTCCTTGTCTCGGCCTGATGCCTCTTCTCTAGCACCATACCATGATTGCCAGGAAGGCTAGAAGGCCACTCTTGACTCCCCGTTGGCCCATGGCCTGGACTCCCAGCCAGGTCCCTCTCTTGGGCATCCCTCAACTCTTGCTCAGGTTGCTGTGTCCTGGAACTGAGCTAGAAGTGTTCTGGTTCTCTGGACAATGGTCAGTTTCCCTGCAGGGAGAGTGGAATCAGCAGAGCCAGTTCTAAACACCCACTTGACCTCGTGCCTCTCCTTCTTGGAGCCTCCTGAGTCCTCCTGCACTGCCATGCACATTTGACTATCACTCAGCATGGTTCCTGGGGATGGACCCATGGCCAGAGACTCAGCACAGAGTCGCAGGGTCAGGGAGGGGTCAGGGAGAAAGAAGGCAGTGTCTGGGATGCTGACACAGGCAGACACCCACCGGGGAGTCAGGGGGCCCAGAGGAGAGAGCCCACTCCCCACCTAGGCCCACAGGGAAGGGGATCCTGCGAGAACACCAATGGGCACACAAAAGACAGGTCCCAGTGGAGCCTCCCCTGCGCCCAGCCGGCCTCTCTCTCTCTCTTCCTGACCCATCTGCTCCTCTACGGACCCACACGCACAGAAGCAGAGCAGAAATCTGGGAGACAGTTACCCCCACCCCAATCTGCCACAGTCCATCAGCAAAATGAGACATTTTACAAGGAAATCAGCCTACATGCAAACTAACACAGAGAAGCACAGTTACCAGCTGCCGTGTGGACGAGTGACTGTCCGCTCTCGGAGGAGAGTCTGCTTGCTTCAAGCGTCCATCGATCCAACATCCCCAGGCGGTCTGGAAAAGCCGCCTCCCCTTTCTGCTCAGGGCCTCATGAGATCCTCCCGGACTCGGAGGTTAGACTGGAGAGCAGGTGCTCTCCTTGGAGGAAACAGAGCGCCGGGTCTGCAGGGGAGCGGGGGCTCCACGGACCGTCTCCCACGTTTCAGAGAGCACACCTTCACCCGGGAAGATCCTGGGGTGACACTGCTGAAGTGAAGCAAAGCAGCTCAGTGAAGTGACAGTAGCCAGTTCCCATAAAGAGAAATTAAGGAAACGACCCCATTTCAATCACACCAGAAAGAATAAAATACCTAAGAATCAGCCTACCTGGATGAGGTAATGGAGGAGGGATTGGCAACCCACTCCAGAATCCTTGCCTGAAAAACCCTACGGACAGAGGAACCTGGCAGGCTACACTCCAAAGGGTCATAAAGAGTCAGACATGACTGACTGAGCACTGAGCAGTGAGCTAAAAAACCCGTACTCAGAAAACGATAAGACGGATGAAAGGAACTGCAGACAACACAAACACGAAAAGATATACCCTGTCCTTGGATTGCCAGAGCTAGTGTTGTTAAGATTATCATAATAACCCAAGAAAATCCATAGACTGAATGCATCCCCTGTCAAAATACCAATTTTTCAAGAACTAGAACAAATAATTTTAAAATTTGTATGGAAAAAAAATAAATAAAAAATAAAATTTGTATGGAAACACAAAAGACCCCAAATATCTCAGACAGCTTGAAGAAAGAACAGAGCTGGAGGAATCAGGCTTCCTGATTTCAGACTATTTCAGACTACAGACTGATTCCAGACTGATCTCAGATTGCAAAGCCCCAGTAATCAAAAGAGCATGGTACTGGCGCAAAAGCAGACACGTAAATCAATGGAACACGAAAGAGAGCCCAGAAATAAACTTACACACTTTTGATCAGTTGGTTTAAAACAAAGGAGGCAAGAATACATAACAGGGAAAATACAGTCTTTTCAGTAAGTGGTGCTGGGAAAACTGAACAGCTACATGTAAAAGAATGAGATTCGGACATTCTTAACACTACGTGCAAAAATAAACTCAAAATGGATTAAAGACTTAAATGTGAATCTTACTACTATGAAATTCAGAGAGGAAAACATACGCAGAGCACTGACATGAACCGCAGCAAGTTTTCTTGAATCTGTCACCTAAGTTAAAGGAAACAGTAGCAGAATTAAACAAATTGGACCTAATTAAATTAAAAGCTTGCACAGCAAAAGAAACCATCGATAAACAAAAAGACAATCTATGGGCTGGGAGAAAATATTTGCAAATGATATGACTGATAAGGGCTTAATATTTAAAATATATAAAACAGCTCATACAATTCAACATCAAAGAAAGAACGACTTGGTTAAAAAATGGACAGAAAATCTGAATAGATGTTTTTCCAAAGAAGACACAGAGGGGGCCAATAGGCAGGTGGAAAGAGGCTGGTTCAGCTCACAACCTTTAGCGTCCGATTAAATTGGAAAAGAAGCTAGGATTTTGATGCAGTTTATTTTGCAGGCAAAGCCCTTTAAGGCAAAGACCCATGGTGTGGGCAGGTTCAGCATGATGGGAGACCCCCGGGTGGGGGATGTGGCAGGGCCCAGGACCCGGGGCCTAGACGTGCTAGAGCCTCACACATTGCCAGGACGCGTTACACCCTGAGACACACTGACGCCTTCATCCTCCTCCCCGACCCAGGGAGGGCATGCCAGGCGAAGGAGGAAGCCCGCACGAAAGACGATGGACGACTTCTTTCACGCATGCAGCCTATGTTACCACGCTCAGAGCTTCCAGCTGCTCAGCCACAGGGCAGGAATCACACAACCTGAGCAAGACGCCTCTGGACGAGGACTCAGGCCTGGGAGCGGGCCCTGCCTCAGGAAGGGCCAGGCCACCTGGCCACTCGACGCTGCTGCCGCCTGGATACCCAGTGGCTGCAGCACCCATTTCTCTGACTGAAAGGATTACGCCAGAGCTATAAAACACCTGTCATCAAGTAGACCGAGATGCCCACGCATTAGTCCTGGGCAAAGCCATCTTTGTGCTTTGTGCTGTATAGGAGCACTCCGAGACCTCCTCGCTTCTTTCCCAGGTTCTGAAACCACGATGGATGACAAGACGCATGGAACACGGAGGCACTGGGCAGACACACACACAGACGCCCTTCGGGACATGCATCCTCTCAGTGAGTGCGGGGCTGCCTGGGGAAGCACAGGGAGGGGACTCCACAGAGGGACAGCCCTGCCCCTCTGGCTGTGTGGCCCCAGGGGAGAGGCACAGCCTCTCTGTGCCTCGGCGTCTTCATCTGGAGGACAACCACAGTGACCCCTGCCAGTGTTCTCCCTGTGGGCACGCAAGGCAAGTGAGATAAAAGCTGTCACCGTGATTATCATTCTCGTGGGATTGTCACAAAGCCTCCCCAGGGAAGCCTAGATTATTTTAGGGAGCACGGTAGCACCCAGAGTTGGCTTACGGAGAATTGTATTTCCAGACAGGAAGCTTACATTTCTACTTGCTGCTGAAAATCTCTCAGCTGAATTTAATTCTTTGGTTTGATCTTCAGTCTAGCAAAACTCAAAAAAACAATGCACAAAGGCTTTGAGGCTCAAGGTGTAGTGTGGTCACGCCATCCTCATCTCTCAGGTGGACAGGAGACTGTCTCCCCCCCTGGGTGATGCACTGAGGTGCAAGCAAGGTCAACCAAGCTGCGTCTGCTTCCCAGTTTCCTCTCTCTGCCAGCTGACAGCATCTTAACTCAGACGGAGGCTGGGCAAGAAAGCCGTCCCCTCTCCTCATTGCTCTCAGACACATGGCACCATTTATCTTGCGAGGTCTTAGAGAAAAGATCTTGAAAATCCTTCTCAGTGTCCACATTCATGACCGGACATTAAGAGTATCCCAGAGGCATGATGGGAAACTCATTCATCCAGCCAAATGCATGATGGGAACTTCCATTCAGTTAGAAATGCCACCTGTAACATGAAAATTATTAGACCTCACCTAATGGATCCATAATTAAATTTAGCCTCCAAAAAGGAATGGAAAATAAAAGAGGCAAATTTCCAAATTTGACAAGTGTGTATTATAGATAATTCTTTGAAGGGTCTCTGGGTCCCTCTAATTTGCACACACACAAGTCTGCTATTCCAAGATTCTTAATTATACCTGAAACTACTAAATTAGGCCTGTTGTTTACTGATGGCTAATAAAACAACTAATTAACGTGTGAAGGCCGTGAGTAACCACAGATGCAAATAAAAGCTCATTTTACTATAAGGTGAAAATCGCTAAGAGGAGACGGTTGGTGCAAGCCTGAGCGATGCGGGCTGTGACAAGTGACAGAGGCGCCCGGCATGGGGCCACGTCCCTGGGGCACTCTTCACAGAGAGCTCCCACCCCACCCTCCCTGTGCCCACTGCTCGGCTTCAGCTCCGGATGCATTTGCAGATTTTAGTCACCGTGGGCATGAGTGCTCCGTCGCTCAGTCGGGTCCGACTCTTGGCACCCCACAGACTCTGGCCAGCCAGGCCCCTCTGTCCATGGAACTTTCCAGGCAAGAACACTGGAGTGGGTTGACATTCTTTTCTCCAGGGGATCTTTCTGACCCAGGGGTGGAAGCCTTATCTCTTGCATGGCAGGCAGGTTCTTTACCACTGAGCCACCTGGGAAGTCCATTTTAGTCACTACTGATTCCCCAGTGCTCCTTTGTACTCCTTTGAGATGGGCAGCCCAGAAAACCATTTCCTAATCAGCCTTCATCAGGAGTGGTATCAGCAATTGGGGTGCTGAGGAGTGGTTGCAGCCCCCCCTCCCAGAGGCCAGGTAGGACCACCCGCCAGTGGCCAGCACAGGCCCAACACCTGGAGTGTGTCAGATTTCATGGTGGGAAGAAGGATCACCCAGACTCTGCAGAATCAGCGCCGGCACAGAGACCGCCCTGAGGCTTTGGGAGGCTGGAGATCTGGACATATCTACAGAGACTCAAACACCGCAACAAATGCAATCAGAGTTATAGCTCATGTTATAAAATAATTCTTCACTGGGACCAGCCATTTGCATCCATTCTATAAGGTATTTGAGCTTCCCTGATGATTCAGGTGGTAAAGAATTTGCCTGCAATGTAGGAGACCCAGGTTTGATCCCTGAGTCTAGGAAGATCCCCTAGAGAAGGGAATGGCTACCTACTCCAGTATTCTTGCCTAGAGAATCCCATGGACAGAGAAGCCTGATGGGCTAGAGTCCATGGGGTTGCAAAGAGTGGGACACAACTGGGAAACTAACATTATAAGGTACTCACACAGATCCAGCCAGTCCGTCCTAAAGGAGAGCAGTCCTGAGTGTTCAGGGGGAGGACCGATGCTGTAGCTGAAGCTGGAGCTCCAATACTCTGGCCACCTGACGCCAAGAGCTGACTCACTGGAAAAGACCTGATGCTGGGAAAGATTGAAGGCGGGAGAAGGGGATGACAGAGGATGAGATGGTTGGATGGCATCACTGACCTAATGGACATGAGTTTGAGCAAGCTCTGGATGTTGGTGACGGACAGGGAGGCCTGGCGTGCTGCAGTTCATGGGGATACAAAGTCGGACATGACTGAGCGAGTGAACAGAAATAACATGATTCTGTTCCTCAAATTCCTAGTGAAACGTAAAAGAGCAGCTAAGAGCTCAGACTCCGGGGGCTCTGCGGCCTCAGTCAGGATCCGGCTCAGCCACCCTCTGTCCATCCGGCCAGGCTGCATCTGCTCCCTTCCTGCAGATCTGGACAAACCCCAGAGCCGCGGCCAGGGCAGCTGGGAAGGTTCGATGAACTTGCTTAAGCAAAGCACTTAGAAGGGCACCTGGCTCCAGGGAAGCCCTGAACAAATGTGACCGCTGTATCCTGCTCTCTGCTCTGTTTACTGAACAAATGCCTGACTCAAGGAGCGGTTTACACACGGACGTGAGAACTTAGGTCGGCAGAGGCTCGGGGCTGCTGGCGGAGCTCCGGGGATGAGAAGGTGGAAAACGGGGCTCTGTCCTATGAGAGGCCAGGATGCACGGCGGGAGGACCAGGTGCCTGGGTCCTGAGAAGCCCTCCTGGGTTCCGGGCTGTCCTGCATCGAGGATGCTGTGACCCTCTAACCCAGCAGAGGTTCCCTGTGTGTAAGGATGGGGATGTGCTTTAATGTAAAGCTAACAAAAAACCCAAGACCCTGTTGACTGCAGAACTGGGCATTTTTGGTGTGTGTTCCCAGATTTATTATTTCTTTATTTTTTTTTTTTTGCAGAAACAGACAGGTTCTGTGGTCTTCCCTGAATGTGGCTCCCAGGCCCAGCCAAGCGAGAGGTGGGGTCCCAAGGCCAGGCTTATAGGCGAGACAGTGTGGCTGGTCCTGAGCTTCCCTCACAGAGCCAGCTCCTCAGGCCTAGAGCCCCTCCCCGTCTTCCGACGCCCCTTCCTGAGCCCTGGGTGCCATAAGCCCGGTGCTCCGGGAGGCCTCCATGGCCCAAGGCTCACAGGTCCCCTCAGTCCTCCCTGCGCTCCGCCCAGGGCGAGTCTCCAGCACCTTCGTCCAGGTCTCTGCCTTCGGGTTGGTCGGTGAGCCCTGCTCCCAGCTTAGGGCCTCTTTCGAGAAACGGATGCACCAACAGCCTGCATGCGGGTGGAGCCTGCGCGTAGAGTGGCCGCATGCAGGGCGGCACTCACGGGCCACACCGTCCATCTTCACCGAACACCCAGTGTCGGGAGCGCAAAGACGCTGGTTCGCACAGAGCTCAGTTCTGCTTTCGCCCCTCCAGGAGGGCCCGGCACCAGTTTCAAGGGTGAGGGGTTGCCAGGGGCGTTCCGTCCAGCTAAGGAAGGACTCCAACACCGAGACGGTCTGAAGACAGCACGGGGGTGCCCGTTCTGTGCCCTGCACTCCCTGAGCCCTGACAAAAATCTCACTGAATTTTCACAGCAGACCTGGCAGGGGGCATGCTCGCATGGAAGCCGGGGCTTGGAGCTGGGTCCGTCAGCTTGTCCAGACGACGTGGAGCAGGTTCGGGAGTTGGGTCAGCCAGGCTGTGCCCCCAGCTCCTCCCGGGTCCTCCTGGGAGTGATGTGGCCTCACAGGGATGGGATCTGCTCAGCGCTAGTTGGAAACAACGCTGCTGTGGACCCACTAATGATTTCCGGGCGTGAGGAGACCTCCAGGCCCTACGCCACCCCAGGGGCTTTGCCATCTGAGGTCCCACGAATCCCAAGTAGGGTCCACATCACCTCTCGAGCCAGAACCGAAGAGCTCATCAGATAACATCATTTTAAAGTTGCTGCTAGATAAACATACTAACTGCTGAGAGAAAATTACCTTAAAATGTATATTTACAGATAAATGGACATTTTAATTCCAATTCAATCTGGACTAAAATGGAATAAACGCAACTGGTGAAAGCAGGAGCCCTCTTCTCTGCAGAAGCTGTTAACGGAGGCGATGAGGGGTACAACCCGGGGAGACGCTGGGCCCCGCGGGAGAGAGCAGATGCTGGCCGGGGCGAGGGCCCCCGTGAGGAGTGCAGGGCGGGTGCAGGGTCTGAGGGCGCCGGTCCAGCCCCAAGAAGGCGCTGGGTGCTGGCCACGGCCAGACAGGGGCGCGGAGCAGGAGAGGAGGTGGGTCCCCAGTGCTTCAGAGAAGTCACTGAGGCCGGGAGAGGCGAGCTCTGCAGGGAGTGAGGTCCTGGCCACTCCGCCCTTGATCAAGGGGCACAAACAGAAACCATCCCAAGTGTGCAAAGCCCAGGGTAAGGTCAGGAGCCAGAACGTCCGCAAAGAAAAGGCGAGGCGAGTGTGCTGTAGAGAGGCGTTAACACGCTTCCCACAGCAAAACTACGTGACCCAGGGGAACAGGGGCCAAGCCAAGCGCAGAGCGGAGGCCTGTCTGCTGCCGGCGCAACGCCTGGGCCTGAGCAAACCGCAGGCCACGGTCACCGCGAGGCCCAGGCTGCCCGGCTCTGTGCCGGCAACAGCCTTGCAGGCAGAGCTGGGCTGGAACAGAATCACTTCATTTTAAGTAAAGTCAGTCCCACGTTGGCAAGATCCAGTCCACAGTCATCAATGAGTCAGTTCCCAGTCCCCCTGCCCTTGATTAAGAGGCAGAAACAGAAAACCCGTCTGAATCGTGCAAACAACGCACGTGTCGCAAAGAGTCGGACACGACTGAGTGACTGAACTGAACTGGACTGAGAGAGACGATGCACAAGGATCAGCAGAAAACATCCCTAAGAAAACAGACCTCCAGTCAGCCCAGGGCAGGAGAGTCCACCTCCACTGACCATGGCGGGCAGCACCTGCTGGTGGCCTTTATGAAGACACACTTCGTGCCAACCTCAAGCTGGCCCTGGGAGCTGTGCCCCACGCAGTGTCCTAGAAGGGACGCGCCTTTGCCCGTGGCTGGAAGAGGAAGACGCTGTTATCCAGAGACCCTGGCTGGTGGCAAAGGAGCCGGGGGAGGGGGCAAGGGGGCAGGACAGACGCAGGTCTGGATCTGAGATAGACACGGCTGGTGTCCAGGCGCCTGCAGGGCGTCCCCACGTGTAACCTTCCCACAGGACAGGGAGGGCGCTAGTGCGCCTGGAAGCCAGGAAGGTGGCCACACGGCAAAGCCCGGAGGGAAGGGGACAGCTCTGATCTGGCTTCTTAATCAAGGATGAAACAGCCTGTCCCCAGGGCATGAGCCGCAGGCAAAGCTGGGACCATCAGAATCAGACTCTTGCCCGTGCACCGCCCTCCTGGCTCTCGGTCTTCCTGTCTGCCTGGCCCACTGACCTGCAGCTGTAACTGTACACGCCTCTTGCTGTGTCTCTCCGTGAAGTTCTGTGAGAGCCACCTTAGAAAGTGCCGATACGTTGCTTCTCTCATGGCTCAGCTGGGAAAGAATCCACCTGCAGTGTGGGAGACCTGGGTTCCTTCCCCAGAGGAGGGAAAGGCTACCCACTCCAGTATTCTGGCCTGGAGAAGCCCACGGACTGCATAGTCCACAGGGTGGCTAAGAGCCGGACACGACTGAGAGACTTCCACCTTGCCTTTCAACACATCTAAGAGAAATGAAGTGGCTGGAGATGCCGTCTCTATAGCACCCGGGGGCGGAGCCGGTCACCCTGCTGGCTGCCCACTGTCACACTGGGGGTAAGGCTGGCTTGGGGGCTGTCACGACACTCCATATTGACAAAGTGCTCATATGAGAACTCCAGAAGTTCAGATCCACCTAAACTTTAATCCTCTTTTGGAACTGTCTCCTCTCTCCATGAGGAAACCACGCATTTCAACCTGTTGATTTCCTGCACTGAATGTAGGAAGTTGAAGCATCAGTGGTTTAGAAACAAGCCAGCCCATCACCTGGACCACTTCTCGTCCGGAAGCCCATCGTGAAAGCACAAAGACCAGGTGGGAAGGGAGAGGTCGGGGAGATTGTGAGGGCTGCTGGCTCGAAGCCAGCCCCCTTGGAGAGACTCCACACTCTCGCAGTCCCCCGAAACACACTTGAGTCTGTGGCCAGCCACCGGACCCACTGCGCCCCCGCCTGGGACCGCCCACCGGACCCACTGCGCCCCCATCCCGGACCACCCACCGGACCCACTGCGCCCTCATCCTGGACCGCCCACCGGACCCACTGAGCCCCCGCCCCGGACGGCCCACCGGACCCACTGCGCCCCACCTGGGACCGCCCACCAGACCCACTGCGCCCCTGCCCCGGACCGTCTACCAGACCCACTGTGCCCCGGCCCCGGACCACCCACCGGACGCACAGGGCCCCCCGCCCTTGACGGCTCGGGTCAGGAGGGTCTACAGCCGGGAAACAAGGCCTTGATTCACAGGGAGGCTCCTGCTTTTCATGTTGCTTCCCAAGCAAAGAATTTTGGGGAGAAGTACCGCAACCCTGGGTGGACAGAGCTGTGGGACAGTTTCCCAAATTTTGACTCAAGGGAAGAAAGCTTATCATTCAATCCACTTTTCAATATGGGCATACCTTCCATTGTGTTGATTCTATTTCTTTTCATTGGTTTATAAGTGCCAGTGAATTTCTCAGGTAGATTCCAAGAATGTATGTCTCTTAGCCATCCGGCATGTCCTGATGGACTCTCCTTTCAAACCTGTCGTATGAATCCTGTCAAACCTGGAGCCCATTTGTCTAGGCTTCTAATAGGGCCATCGGCCATCTTGCTATCACGCACACACCCGAGCGCTGGTTCTGCTTCAAGCATCGTGGAGACACCATCCGCCCCTCAGCAGCTCTTGGAGAAACATTCTAGTTGCTTCAATTTTTAAATGAAACAATCACATGGCATCGAGAACATGGTGGGGGGGTCCTCAGGGGCCCCTGGGCTGAAGGGACCGTCAGTGTAGAGGGACATTTAGGCAAAGCCAAGTGGGTTATTGGAGTGGCTCTGCCTTCTCAGATGGACCCAGATCACTGCTAAAGGCACCAGGCTGTCCTCTGCAGACACACACGCACACGCCTTGCAGCCCAGGTGAGCTTCAGCCGCACTGAACACCTATGGAGCAGCCAGAGACCCTGCCGCCCTGGTAGCCTTGTCCCTGAGCCAGGGCATCCATCTGGCTCAGACCCGACTCCCCCCTCCCGCCCGTACTCAGACCCTGACTCCGCCTCCTGTCCATCTATTCTCAGACCCTCACTCCCCCCTCCCGTCCATCCTCAGCCCCCTTCTTCAGACAGTGCAGGTGGGGGCCAGTCAGCTGACTTCCAGTCTGAGCTGTCCCCACCAGCACCAGGGTGCCTGGACATTTCACGGTCTCCCAAGCGATTCCTGCACCTGGTCTCAGAGCCTGGCATAGAGCGGGTGCTCAGTAAATGCAGGCTGGGGGGTTGAGGGACTCTTGGCTCAAGACCACCCTGCAGCCCGTGGCTCCTGACCCTAAGCTACA
Organism: Antilocapra americana; assembly: GCA_007570785.1. Classification (NCBI taxonomy): domain Eukaryota; kingdom Metazoa; phylum Chordata; class Mammalia; order Artiodactyla; family Antilocapridae; genus Antilocapra; species Antilocapra americana. Next base: position 305,288 of record ML664216.1, read on the forward strand.
CGGGGTGTGGCGCTCGGGCCCGGGGAGGCTCCCTCACTGCCCTGTCCACGTCCCCACACTCCCCAGAAAGGCTCTCCCAGCCAGCCCCACCCCTCAGGTGCCTCCAGGGCCAGGGTCCTCTGATGGACGGCTCCCCAAGGCCACGGCCACGGGAGTCAGGAAGCTCCTATTTATGGCACACTAAAGCAGACTTGTCACCATAAGACAGTGCCCTGTCACAACTGGAAGGCAAAATTAAAGTCAATAGTTACCATACATGCTGTGGTTGAAGGACTGCCCTCTGCCACCCTGGGGCCCTCCTGGGGGGTGGGCTGAACCCCAGCCCTGGGGAGCGCTGCCTGCTGAGCAGGTCCTGGCTGCCCAGAGCAGAGCAGAGCACTGGACACACACACACACAGTCTGAATTCTACCGCCCTGCCTCTGTGACCTGGGAAACGTGTCGGGCTCTCACTCCACTGAGACACTGGCCAAACACGACAGACCAGAACCCGGCAGTGCCAACGAGGCCCTCGGAGCCCCCCGTCCTTTCCGCTCTCAACCCCCGTCTCCCCAGGCCCGCTCTGCGTGTTCTGCATCATGGTCGGGAGCACAGACCCGGGCGCCCTGGATTCCAGTGCTCGCCTTGCCCCCTGGGGGCTCCTCCAGAAGCTACCTGGGTCACGGCTCCGTCTTCTGTAAACTGGAGACGAGGCCAGAGCCTTTCCCTGGGCTGGTTCTGAGGCCACGGGAGGCCAGACGTATAAAGAGTGCACGTCACAAGGGAAGTGCGTAAGGTGTGCTGAGTTACCGCTTAGTGACGTGAGTGCTGAATAAGCGCTCTGTGACTTGATCGACCGCCCGAGCGTGAACCGACTAGGCAGGCTGTTCCCCACGGGCTTGGATGATCAGAGAATGAACAGAGAGGACACTTGACGGACAGCCTCCTCTCTGCAGACATCAGAAAACCGACTCCAGGACCCAAGGGTGGTGGGCAGGTGACCTCAAGTGCAGAGCAGCAGCTTCTGTCTTCAGGTAGCAAGTGAGGATGGAGTCCCTGGTCTCTCAGGAAGAAGAGAGTGAATTAAATAGTGGTTTTCTGCCTGTGACTGAGACTCAGCATCCCACTCAATCCTCTAGAAAGCATTCAGCCCAAGGAAACGATGATCATTCCAATATTCAACAACTGATTTCCAAGAAAGCACATACTCAAAATTGTCAAACCTATGCTTTTCAGAGACATTTTGAGCAGAATGCATCTTAAAATTTTATCAAGGAAATCATCTCTTTTTTAGCAGCAGATTGCATTAGTGAGGCCAACTTTATATTTTTATGCATTTATAAGGATTCCCAAAGGACATATTTTCTGTGAATTAAAACATTTCACCATGTTTCTCCTTTGATGTTACACTAGTCTAGCTGGGTGCAGACAAAGGCATTTTCTATTCTGAGAAGCTGTTGCTGGTTAAGGAGGAGATGGGCTGCAAGGAGAATGAATTCCGAGATGATAACACCAGGACTCGGAACCGCCGGGCTCTCCTCTCAATGTCGTCTGCTGCAGAGGCCTCCAAGGGGCGCCCTGGGGAGCAACCCTCCAGGGAGAGGGCAGCGAAGGCCGAAGAGAGAGACCCTGCCCAGGAAGAAAGAACAGGGTCCCCAGGAACCACCCCTGCACAGCAGAAGGCAGCCTGAGAAAGAAGGGCCTTCCAGCCACGTCCCCAAGCAGGAGATCTCTAAATGGTGTATGACGTACACACGGCATCCACAGGCAATAAACTCATAACATTTTCCAAACAGGCTAAAACTTATAGGTACTATCATCATCCATTAAAAACAGATTCAAGCTCTTTACAAAACGCACCATTTTCCCACAGCTGACCACATCCCCGGGCAGACACGCGACGCAGACCCCAGACAGGAGGCTGCGTGTCTGCTCACCTGTGACCTTCACATCCTCCAGGATGCAGCGGGGGCCCCTCTGTAGAAGGCTCGCCCTGTCGCGCAGGAGACACAGTGCAGCCACCCTATCCCCTGGGACCCCAACCTGCAAGGTGGACGGCCTGACCTCAGGCATGGGGCGCTCACTGCTGCCTGTGCCCTCGAAGGCTCCCAGTCCTCAGAGGGCACGGAGAGACACCCCTCCCCTCGAAACCTGGGAGCAGTCAACATCCGGGAGCAGCCCAAACCAGGAGCTCAGCCATGTCAGGCAGGGAACATAAAACGGGGGATTTCCCTCTGGCCACCGTGTCCCGAGTCCCTCCCCCAACTCTCCCAGATAAAAACTAAGAAAACACTAAGAATCTGTGCAAATGACTAAAAAGAAAGCAAGTCTGGCAAGTTCCAACCTTGATAAAATCAAAGTTTCTACCCTAATCAGGGCACCTCTGCTTCAGGAATTCTGAGACAGTGATAAGTAGAATGTGCTTTATGATTGCCGGAGACAGTAATCCTGACTTGGAGAGATGGCAACATGGTTTGCAATAACACTAACCCACCCCACTCTGCAGTCTGTCATGCATCGAGCTCATAAAGCCATCGAGTGTCACCGAGGGGAAACCCGGGATCCCGTTTCACAGATGGGCACACAGAGGAGCTGGGGGCATAGCCCCAGCTCAGCAACAAGCTGGCAGCGCCAGGATTCCAGCTCACTCCCCTCGAGTGCCAGAGCTCAGGCTTCCTTCTGCCTGGTGCATCTTGTTATTAATATCTTATCCAAAGACAAAGACCACGGGGACAGCAGAACTGATACCAGGGGATGGAACTTCTGTGTGTGGGACCACGAGCCCCAGACACGAAGGTCAAGCAGCAAAGTCGAGACAGGACCTGGCTGAGCCACTCAGGATGAATCGTCAGTGAGGGTCCAGAGGACTGGCTCCCAGGAGACCCCGCCTCTACCCACACAGGTACATTCAGACCAGGGTTCAGGGGGAAGAACAGAGGAGACCGCGGGTCTACCCACACAGGTACAGTCAGTAC
>ML664216.1:308639-369619 GCA_007570785.1 Antilocapra americana
GCCCACCCACAGGTACAGTCAGTATGAGCTGGGCAGAGTGAACGCAGGACCCCGGGCCCACCCACAGGTACAGTCAGTGCTGCTGGGCAGAGCAAACATAGGACCCCATGCCCACCCACAGGTACAGTCAGTATGAGCTGGGCAGAGTGAACGCAGGACCCCGGGCCCACCCACAGGTACAGTCAGTGCAGCTGGGCAGAGCAAACACAGGACCCCATGCCCACCCACACAGGTACAGCCGGAACAGGTTGGGGGGAGAACACAAGCCGTCCTCATTTCCCTCGTGTTCTTCACATCGTGGCTCCAAAGACTCCAATTCAGAGCATGGCCTTCTTGACACTCACTTTTGTTTTTATTCCAGACTGGGATGTGTTTTGACTGATTTCAAGACCTACCCACCATGTAATGCTGACAACCAAAGCAACACGTCGGAAGGAAACCTTCAAATCTCTCAGCTTGTACAAAAGTGCCTCTGTCCCTGGGATTCTCCAAGCAAGAATACTGGAGTGGGCTGCCTTTCCCTTCTCCAGGGGATCTTTCCAATCCAGGGATTGAACCCGGGTCTCCCACAATGCAGGCTGATTCTTTATCATCTGAGCCACCAGGGACGCCCTTAAATACAGAAGTGATCCCTTCAACGTACGTAAATAAGGACATCGCATCACTGCACAGCCTTGGACATCCCCCACCACCCCTCACGTGGGTAATGCTATGATCGGTGCGTGTGTAATGATACCCAAAGTTAGAGAAAATTAGTGTTCTCGGCCTCACCGGTGCAGACTCAAAATCAGTGGCTTTGGTTTAGATCATCTTGATGAGACAAACTCAATGGACATGAGTCTGAGCAAGCTCCGGGAGTTGGTGATGGGCAGGGATGCTTGGCATGCTGCAGTCCATGGGGTCGCAAAGGGTCAGACAGTAGTGAGCAACTGGACAACAGCAAAGAGATAAAATGACTCGAAGGCTACACACCTCAGAATCACACACTCTAGACCGCAAATAAAAACGTCCCCTAAACACCTAACTTGCCTGATACTTCTCCACTCAGCAGAATTTTAGTCAGTACCAGAGACAGGTGACCACCTTTCAAAGAAGTGTGAAGAATGCAGCAAAGGATCGGGTTTTCAAGTTTTCCTTCAGGGCCATAAAAATTAAGTGTACAGCCACGGAAATTTGCATTCAGAAGAAGCAGGTTTTCTACTCCTCGGCTAAGGAACTGAAGCGTGGTCTTATTAAGCAGACAAGGAGAGGAAGTGAGAAGTAATCAATGCAACAGCTGGCGTGAAAGAGAAAAATACATCCGCAAATTCAATTTCAAGGCATTCAAGGTAAATTAGCCACATAGTAAATACATGTAATCAAAAATAATTATAGTTTATAAGTTTAAAAGCCCAGGCAGTGAAAGCTCGGTTCATTTTGAACAAAGAGGAATCCTGTTTTTGCCTACGGGCATATGGACAGAGAAAATGCTGTTTTTTAATGTTTGAGCAAAATTTGGAAGGAATTGCGATTTCCTGCTTCAAAATAAAAGCACAGAAACCAAACAAAGGCTGGAATGTGGGCGTCCGTACCCCTGCTGGTCTTGTGTCAGCTCCTGGGAGCAGAGGATGCAGCTCCAGGACAGGTGGGCTCGGCAGGGAGGAAGTGCCCCTTCCCCTCCCAGGGGCTCACCTGCTTCCCCAGGGAGGGTCCCCTGCCTTTGGCCTCCTCACCACGGCCAGGCTGGAGGCCCCAGGAGGGAGTCAACCGCCTCAAAGGGCTGCTGTCCAGAACTTTCCATGGGTGTGGCCACGGGTCTCGGGCAGGGAGCGTTCCTTCAACCAGGAGTCACCGCCCGGGATGGAAATGGGGTCCCTGTCCCCTTGGAGGGCACCCGCTCTGTGCCCGAGGCAGAATGGTCTCCTCAGCCCCATATCTCACCCTCCCAGGTTGGGCTCAGAACTGGGAAACCGACAAGCAGAAGGCTCTTGGGGTCGTGAGGTGTGGGCGCAGGTGGGCGGAGTCCACCCCGCGTGCCATCTCAGGTTATGCCCTCCAGGTGGGCTGTGGTCCCCCGTGTCAGGGCTGGGGCCGGAGGGGTGCCCACCCACCCCCGCACACCCCAACACAGACCTGAGACGCGACACCTCCGAGGAGCACCTCTGTGACCACAGGTGACCTGTGGTTTTCAGGAACTGGTCTCTCTGCTCAGCCAAACCACCAGCCCGGCCAATGGGTAAGAATCCATCAGCCTGACTGTCTCTGAATCGGCCATTTGGGGCTGAATAGATGTGCATGTTACAGACGTGAGCACACGGCCGAGGAGGTGCAGTGTGGTTACCACAAAAAGGTTACAGTCAGCCTCGCTAAAACACTGATCACTTACGAATAATGTTCCTTATTCCTCACTCTTTCACAGGAAAAGGAAACTCTGCTCGTGGTATCTGTCTAGCTCTGGAGTATTCATCTGAGCACCAGCATCTTCAAAGTTGAATTGAGAACCTTCTCTTCGACTGGAGAAAACTCCAGAAGGGGGCTCAGCCGGCAGGACGTTCGCGGCCCCACCCCACCACACCCCCTCTCCTCAGGGCATCACTGGGGCCCAGCAGGCTCCCGCCTGCAGCTGGCAGGGCCTGAGGCTCCCCAGGAGTGCGACCTCGCCCGGTCGCTGTCCCGTCCCCCAGGGCCGCCCTCCTAAACCCGCCTGCAGCCCAGCCAGGCTGCGCTCAGACCTGGGCCTTGGATTCCTCCAAGACCTCTTACCCTGGACACCAAGGAACAGGTAACAGCAATAAACAGTATCAAAGCTGCTCGTCAGGGCCCCGAGGGAATCACAGGAGACTAGAACCGGAGCTGGTCACCTCCATGAGCAGCTGACACCGAACACACCAAGACCAGGCTCTCGCTTCTGCACTGACAGAAAGACGTGTGTGAGACAGCGCGCCTGTGTTTACAGGGAGCCCAGGAGGCTGGCCCCACACTTCCGCCAGGACCGGCCGTGTTCCCTGGCAGTGAGGTCAGACAGGACTCGCGTGCTTTCACGCGTACCGTGCAGACTGCTCGGTCGTTCGGACTGCCTCCCAAGGACGCGTGACTTCTGTCCTTAATCCTGAAGGCCACCCCCCCCTCCTGCCCGCCTGCCTCCTCTGGGGCCACCAGCCTCACCCTGGCTCTGCAGAGGGGACCGGCTGAAGAAGCAGAGTCTGGGCAGTTTTCACCTGCAGCAAATCTCGAGCAGGAGGTGAGACACCGACTAAAACAACCGTTTTGCAAAAGACACCAAGATTCTGCCAGCTGGTGAGCCTGGGGGTCCCCACTGGAGGGGGCAAACTGAGTCTCGGCTCAGCAAAGCCATTTGGCCCACAGGCTGCAGAGCCCAGGCTGGACTGGTCATCAGCAGGCCCGCTGGACGGCAGCCGCTCCCAGACCCCAGGCCCCCGGGGGCAGCTCAGGCCTGGGCTCCCTGGCCACAGAGAGAGGCCTGGCCTGCAGCCCTGGGAAGGTTGACTGGTATGTGGCAGTCAGTGTGAGGGACCGAGGTGGGAAGTGTGCCCCACATCAGCACAGAGGGGACACCACGGGGGGAGGCATGGTCTGGGTTCAAATCCAGCACTTGTATCTGCTTGGGGTGCAGGAGACAGACCCTAAGAGCCACCACCAAAAGTATGAAGATGGTCTGCAGGGGCTGCCAGTCCACAGTCATGTCGAGGACACCACAGTCGGCGTGACCCTTGGAGCTGGGGCTGGGCTTCTGCCGGGCCAGGAGGACTCGGCCACCACGTGCACCCCAAGGGGAGGTGGCCCTCCACCGGAGTCACGATGGATGCCACAGCAGGCCTGGGAAAGGCAGCCTTGACTTTAGGGTGGGTAACGCTAGTATCTCTGACAGTAGAAAGTGACCAGGTCACCCAGCTGCTCCTTGGGGGTCCCCCTCTGTGATCAAATGACCATGGCTGGAAAAGGAACAAGTCAGGCTTGAAGCACCTTGAGAGGTTTCCTCCTTCTCACGCATCTGTCTCCTCATGATGGGGAGCCCCGGTTATCCTACTAGGACCCCCCGCCCCCGGTTTTGTGACTGCCAGGCAACCTCTCAACTTGCCCAGCTGACCTTTCTTGCTGCCCAACACCAGCATTGTGCTACTTGTTACACAGCATCACTGGGAGGTTAGCCAGCCGATACACCTCACATCCCTAAAACCATCACAAGCACACGCGCAGCTCCCAGGGGAGGCTCTGAGGAAGCCTGTGCAGCTGAATCCATCTCCTGTACTCTGGTCCACAGCTCGTTTCTCTTGATGAATCTTTTAAAAAAGTTTTAAAATAGTTCTGTTTTTTCTCTTTTCAGGATGCAGAAAATTTCCAAGGAAGAGCCGCTGTGCTCTAACAGAGCTGACTCCTGAAGGAGAGTGTGCACAGAATGCTGCCTGCCGGGAGCTGCTCAGTCAAGGGTGGCTGGAAACCCTTCCGTCTCAGCTCCATCACACAAGCGACCGCCTCCAGCTCACAAGGCAGGGGCCCTGGGGTGGAGAGTGGCTTCATGAAATTCCCCACCAGCCTCCAGCCTCTGCATCTGAAAGGCGCTGTGTGTGCTTGGCATTTCAGGTCACTCTGCAGTACTGGCAGGTAGCTTTTTCAAAAGGTTACATGAAAGAGTTATTTCAAAGAATAATATCTGTACAAAACTATTGGGGATACAAATTACTGCTAGATTTAAAACTCACAAAAATCACAGCTCTGCTGAGAGTCAATTTCCTATGTCCTGAGACTACTAACTCCCACAAGGGAAAGTGTCGGTCACAGGATACCAATGTCTTTTAAGGAAATGATACAATTTCCCAAAATGTTTTCAAGAAGGTGCTGTACTCTGCTAACAGCAGCCTCTGTTTCCACCACCTTCTCCTGCAGTAGGTAATACAATACAGAAGAGAAGGCAGGAGTCACGGAGTAAAATATTGAGATCTCGTTAAAATTTTTCTATTTTTTGATATTAGATTATTTTTATTATTTGATTATTCTATACTTTTATTAACTTATGCATTTCAACTTTTGATCCCTTTATTCATGACATTATATTTGTTATCAATAAGAGATGCTATTTATGTGAGTGTTAAATCACTTCAGTCGTGTCCAACTTTTTGCAACCCTGAGGAATGCTGCCTGCCAGGCTTCTCTGTCCATGAGATTTCCCAGGCGAGAATACTGGAGTGGGTTGCCATTTCCTCCTCCAGAGGATCTTCCTGATCCGGGGATCAAACCCTCGTCTCTTATATCTCTTGCATTGGCAGGTGGATTCTTTAACACAGTGCACATACATACAAAATTTAGATTAAGCATTTAAGTTTTTCTGGATTTTTTTGGCTTTTCTCCTTCATTTCTACAGTTTACTAAATTCTTTTCTCTCCAGATGTTTTCCCTAGTTAGCACTATTTTTCTGTGTTGTTTATATCCATTTTTAATAGTACATTAAAACATAAAATGTGAAACTATCAAATATATATATATATTGCAGTAAAAAAAATGTATCTGTACTTCCCATTAAACTTATACAAGATTATTTAATTCTTTAAAAATTCTTGGAAGCAGGTCATCAGGTATTTTTATTTTGATTATTTCCTGCTCCAATCAATCCCGATCTACTGAATCCCAAAGATCCAAAGTACCTTGCAAGTTCACTGTTGGAAATACATTTCATAGTAAAATAAGCTAATTTCACTAATGCAATTTCATGAATGACTGCAATGATAAATAATATTTTTGCAATTTATCACTAGCTGTTAAGCACACCAAATTGCTAAAATTGTGGAATGAAATATGAAGCCTATGGAGCAAAATCATTACAACCTCTAATGTGGAAGTTTTGAGGAAGCAAGGGCTTCCTGGCTTGTAGACAGGACTGAAGGGGATCAGGGTCAGCTATTAACTCCAGGAAGCATCTCTGAAGGTGATGTTTGCATCCTCCTGTCACAGCGGCATAGCTTTTAGCTTGCTTATAGCTTAAAAGTGACATCTATTCAATCACGGCCATCCCCACTGGGTAGAAGGGCTGTGAGTCCTTTAATCAGCTCTCTGCCTGTATGGGATCACAGCGGTGGATGACCCGGGATAAGGACACTGCATAGAAGCGACTGTGTCTGTGAGGGGAGTCCCCCAGGAGCTGACTCCTGGAAGAGGCACTAGAGCCGGCGAGTGCGTGTCTCTGGGCCCTGCGGCTGGTTCAGATGGAACCTCCAGCTGCCCCTCCTGTTCTCCACCAATCTGCAGTTTGCTGTGAGCAGGCCGGCCGCTGCTCTGAGACGTCTGATCAGGTAAACGTGCGCCTTGCCCTTTGCCCCCACACTGTTCACTCTTAGGCGCCGAGGCGACACTTGCTAACTGTGGAGTGTGTCGACAGGTCCTTGTCCCAGCCCGGCAGAGGCACCCTTCACTTGCAGTGAAGGTCAGCCTCGAAAATGCAGCGGGTGTGTGCCTTCCGTCACGTCCAGTTCTTTGCAGCTCCATGGACTGTCGCCTGCCAGGCTCCTCTGTCCATAGTGTCTTCCAGGCACGAGGATGGGAGCGGGTTGCCATTTCCTTCTCCAGGGGATCTTCCTAACCCAGGAGTTGAACCTGCATCTTCTGCATTGGCTGGCAGATTCTTTACCCCTGTGCCTCATGGGAAGCCCTGACCATGTAACAGGGTAAAACACATCCGGCTGCATCTCAGATCTGTCTCTTTCACTTTAACCTTTGTGTTCTGCTGCTTTCTGCAGGTTAAGAACATTGCCGAGAGTCTGAAGCATACATTCTCAAGGCTCTGACCTTTGAGGGTATAACACTTTCCCATTCATATAGAGGTAAAAAGTTGCTCAACAGAGAAGAACAGGTGTCTTGTTGAGGGTTTACAGGAACCTTGTGACCTGACCTTCCTGAAGAGCTGCAAGAACAAGGGATTCCAACAACAAGAAATTCACAGCAGCCAACCATACCTGCTCCTCTTTTAGTATAAAAGCAGCCTGAATTCTCACTTGGGGAACATGGTTCTCAGGGACATCAGTGCATTATCTTCTCGGTCTGCCGGCTTTTGGAACAAAGTCGCTATTCACGGCTCCCATCACGTGTCTCTCAGTTTGCTGGCCCTTTGTGCAGGGAGCAGTACAAGTCTGAATTCAATTAAAAAAACAAAACTCTTCAGTGTCCCGGCTCACTGCCCTCTGCCCGGCCCCATCTTCCACCCCACCTCTCCTGGCCTCCTTGCTGGTCCTTGAGTGCGTCAGAATCACTCCTGACTTAGGTCTCCCTGTGGCCGTCCCCTTGCTGGAATGGTCTTCCCCCAGAGAGTCACACAGCTGAACCCCTCAGCTCCTTCCAGTTTTGCCTGAAAGATCACCTCTTCAGGAAGCCCACCTGCCCCTCGTTTCACTGCGATAGCCCCTCGGCTCCTGTATTTCTTCTTGTCATCTACCGGCTTGTTTGCTGTAAAGGCGTCACCTTCCCACATCCCCAGGAACCCCCATCACACCTTGTCTTTTGTTTGTTGTTTGCCTTGCCTGCTGCAGTTACACCTCTCAAGCTTTTTATTTTGTTTCTCAAGGTTTGGTGGTGGTTTGGTCACTCAGTCACGTCCAACTCTTGTGACCCCATGGACTGTAACCTGCCAGGATCCTCTGTCCTTAGAATTCTCCAAGTAAGAATACTGGAGTGGGTTGTCATTTCCTTTTCCAAGGGATCTTCCCGACCCTTTTCTAGACACCAAAACAGTCCTGTGCACAGAGAGGTGCTTCATGAGCATTTATTGAAGTGAGTGAATGAATAAATAAAGGAAGATAAGTTAATGCATCCCCTAATCTAATATCTAGTTGCATTATACCCGATGAAGTATAAGTGCAGAGAGACCGTCTGAGGTACACTCATAAAATTCCACCATCTCCCAGAGTACTTTAGGAGGGTGTCGACGTTTTCTAAAAGAAACAGTTCCATCTCCCAGGCGTATCTCAAGCGGGTGTCTCTGGCGGTTTGCGGTGGTGGGTGCCGGTCGTCATTTGCAGAACTGTGTTCCTGGTGAGGCTGGAGACCCCACCACTTAACTCCATGTTCTCTGTACTGACCTGAGGCAGATGAGCAGGAAATAAATCTCTGCTGAGTGAACAGAGGTTTGCAAGCATGACCTCTTCTTGCTTGGCTGAGCCCACATTCGAGTGGCGCCTGTGGGGCTCCCAACACAGACGGCGGGTCGGGCAGCTTCATGGTTTACTCTGAGATGCTGAAACAAGCCAAAGTCCGCAGACTTTAGTCTGGAGCGTGTGGCTGGGATTCCTAATGGCCAGACCTCTGCTCATGCCCGCAGTGACTGGAGAGCCGCCCACACTCTCTGCTTGAGCAGCCGGTCAAGGAGTCAGCCCAGCAGGAGCACGTCAACCCCTCGGTTCCGCCAGCCCAATCGCTTCTCTTCTGCATATTCTCTTGCAGGTACAAAGGGGCCGCACCCAGTGACACCAGCGGTTTGCACGGTCTAGGGCTCTTGCATCACACGTAGTGAGAACCGAGTTGTATTTGCTTATATTCATGTGCTCTTTGGTTGGGTACTTTATCCATTTTTGAATCGGAGTGTTAGGTACAGCTCTCACTCCATTGCTGAGGTCCTCTTTCAGAGCATTTCTAACTCAAGCGTGGTGAAATAAAAGAGTTTATCTTCATTAAACTACATCTTTGTGCTTTGGAAAATCATGGAACCATTAGTGACATCAGAGTCTGCCCATCCTGCCACCCTTCCAGCCTCACCATAGTAGCCACCCCTACCTGAGCCTGGGTCAGCCTCACCCCTCAGTCCAGTGCTGCCCATGTAGGGACCCAGGTAAGTGGCTCCATGTTCAGTCCAGGTTGAACTGGTTGCTCCCTGGATCTGATATTTTGAAACATTTCTGAAAAAGGTATAAGCTTTCATCCCAAAAGAAGGTCTCATGGAGAAGTCAGGACTCGATGGTGGAGGGTGCCCTCCTCAACACCGCCTGAAGCACAGCATGTGTAGAAACTCACCAACAGGGTGGCATCACTGCTGGGGGTGGGAGGGCAAGGCCAGCGAGCAGGGCACCCAGGAAACGTTGGGAAGCAGCCGCATTCAGGGAGAGGCTTCCCGGAAGCTGCTGATGTGTCCACACCGAGCCTTGCTCCATGTTCACCACTGCTGCTGGCTCAAGGGCCCCAAGACTCCATGGGAAACGGGAAATGATGCTACCCTTGGAAGCTGCAGCATCAGCTCGAGCAGTGAGAACCAGAGCTGGACCAGAAGCTCACACCCGGGAATCTGATGGAGACTGCTCCAGAAAAGCTGGGCCTCGGGCTGGAAACAGGCCCCGGATGGTCCAGCCCTCTCGTCATCACAATGGCTGAGCAGAAAGGCAGGAGGGCTGGCTTCAGCCTGGGTCCAACACTGCAGGCCCAGAGCCCCTCTGCTCTTAGACACCACGCCCTGGAGCAGTGGCTGGGGGGTTAGCTGTCTTTCCTGGTCATGAGGGCATCCCTGGCCACACTGGACACCAGTACTCAGGCCTGCTGTCCCAGTGCCCTTGCCCATTGCTCACATGAGCTCTGAGAACATAAAAGCAAAGGCCCCGAGGAGCATGTGACCCTCCCTCTGCTGCTGGGCAAACAGAGACTTTTGCCCAGAGGACAGTCCATGGGGGGACCCACGGCTAGAACACAACGCAGCTCAGAGCGGAGCGGGAACGGACTCACACTCTCCCCAGACACACAAGCCATACTGGCAGTCCCCCTACTGAATGCAGTTCCACAGCCTCGCTGGAATGCAGCCTTTATCAGACATGAAAAATAAATAACTGTCCCTGAATTGTTTGCTGATACAGGAACCAGAGATAGGCAGACAGACAGAGGGACAGCCACAGAAGACACAAACAGAGCAGCCAGAATAAAAAGCGAGAATTAAATGTCAACACACATCTTATCTCCCCAAAGCAAAGCCACGTGGAGCAAAGAACACGTTCCCTTGTTATCTGTTTGTTTATTACCTCGAAAGAAAGCTTTTTCAGATTTTGACAAGTGGTCAAACAGTGGAAACAACTTTGTTAATAACCAGACATCTTACCCAAACACCGCAGTCAACAGTTTCTGTTTGCAGAGACTGCCAAAAACCCCTGCTGCTCAGAACCCAGCTGCTGCGCCAGAGCAATGAGAGGTCGGCAGAGCGGCAAGAGCACAGGGCTCTTTACGGGACTGACCTCAAGGCCCTCAAGGCTGCTCACGCTGGCAGGAAATTGCCTCCAGCGCTGCAGAAATTCTGCTGCTTGACTCTCCCAGGAGCCTGCCTAAACAGGGTTGCGGCCACTTCCTAATCTGCAGGGACCCTGTTGGGAGGGCAGTTATAAAGTGTCCAGAACACAGAGGAGGACAGCCGCGCCAGCCCGTCAGACAGAGGTTGGTGGGGTCGGGAAATGGGGCCTGGGTGGGGAGGGTCCTTTCCCTGTGCCACTCCCACTGCCTGTCTCTGTGACGGGAGGCGGCCCTCAACCTCAGTGCACAGTCCCCTAGGAGCCCAGCAATGCCACGTTACTCTCTTCCGCCTGGACTTTAACTCTGCGCAGAGACGTGGCCTTGTTTGGGTGGAGGACACGGTCACCTACAATGCCAGTTCTCACTTGGAATGCGCAGGGGCCGGGTTGGGGCAGGCACTTGCCAATGGGCCCCACCTGCGTCCACCCTCTGGCTGTGATCTGCACAGGAGCTAGGAATGTCTCCCCACCACCACACTGTCCCCCTTCATTCATTTACTGAACACGTTTAGGGGCCGATTTATTGTTTTTTCTCCATGTCCTCTTCCTAACCTGGAAGCTTCCTGAGAGCAGAGTTTTTGCCTTTTTCATAAACCAGCAACTGCATGCGTGGGCATCATCCCTGGGTGCAGACCCAGACTTGCCTGTGAGTGTCCAGGAGCCTCTGGCAGAGGCAGGGGCTGATGGTGGCCTGCTGCAGAGCTGGGGGCACTGCATGCACAGGACCTTTTGAAGGAGGTCACCATTATTTCATTGCCACCATCACAGTTTGGTTTCAGGTCAAACAACAGGGAGGGCAAACAACCCCACCCATCACAGAAAATTGGATTAAAGACTTACTGAGCACAGCCCCGCCCATCAGAACAAGACCCACTTCCCCCTACAGTCAGTCTCTTCCATCAGGAAGCTTCCATAAGCCTCTTATCCTTCTCCATCAGAAGGCAGACAGACTGAAAACCACGATCACAGAAAACTAACCAGTCTGATCACATGGACCACAGCCTTGTCTAACTCAATGAAACTGTGAGCCATGCCATGTAGGGCCACCCAAGTTGGACAGGTCACGGTGGAGAGTTCTGATAAAAAGTGGTCCACTGGAGAAGCGAATGGCAAATCGCTCGGTATTCTTGCCTTGAGAACCCATGAACAGCATGAAAGGCAAAAAGATATGACACTGAAAGATGGACTCCCCAGGTCGGTAGGGGCCCAACATGCTACTGTAGATCAGTGGAGAAATAACTTCAGAAAGAACGAAGAGATGGAGCCAAAGCAAAAATAATACCCAGTTGTGGATGTGACTGGTGATGGAAGTAAAGTCTAGTGCTGTAAAGAGCAGTATTGCAGAGGAACCTGGAATGCTAGGTCCATGAATCAAGGCAAATTGGAAGTGGTCAAACAGGAGATGGCGAGAGTGAATGTCGACATTATAGGAGTCAATGAACTAAAATGGACTGGAATGGGTGAATTTAACCCAGATGACCATTAGATCTACCACTGTGGGCAGGAATCCCTTAGAAGAAATGGAGTAGCCATCATGGTCAACAAGAGAGTCCGAAATGCAGTACTTGGGTGCAGTCTCAAAAATGATAGAGTGATCTTTGTTCGTTTCCAAGGCAAACCATTCAATACTATGCTAATCCAAGGCTATGCCCCAACCAGTAATGCTGGAGGAGCTGGAGTTGAACGGTTCTATGAAGACTTACAGGACCTTCTAGAGCTAACACTCAAAAGAGATGTCCTTTTCATTGTAGGGGACTGTGATGCAAAAGTAGGAAATCAAGAAATACTTGGAGAAACAGGCAAATGTGGCCTTGGAGTACAGAATGAAGCAGGGAAAAGGCTAACAGAGTTTTGCCAAAAGAACACACTGGTCATAGCAAACACCCTCTTCCAACAACACAATAGAAGATTCTACACATGGACATCACCAGATGGTCAACACCACAATCAGACTGATTATATTCTTTGCAGCCAAAGATGGAAAAGCTCTATGCAGTCAGCAAAAACAAGACAAGGAGCTGACTGTGGCTCAGATCATGAACTCCTTATTGCCAAATTCAGACTTAAATTGAAGAAAGTAGGGAAAACCACTAAACCATTTGGGTATGAACTAAATCAAATCTCTTACAATTATTCAGTGGAAGCAGGAAATAGATTCAAGGGATTAAATCTGATAGACAGAGTTCCTGAAGAACTATGGGCAGAGGTTCGTGACACTGTACAAGAGGCAGGAATCAAAACCGTCCCCAAGAAAAAGAAATGCAAAAAGGCAAAATGGTTGTCTGAGGCGGTCTTACAAATGGCTGTGGAAAGAAGAGAAGTGAAAGACAAAGGAGAAAAGTAAAGACATACCCATTTAAATGCAGAGTTCCAAAGAATAGCAATAAGAGATAAGAAAGCCTTCCTCAGTGATCAGTGCAAAGAAGTAGAGGAAAACAACAGAATGGGAAAGACTAGAGATCTCTTCAAGAAAATTAGAGATACCAAGGGAACACTTCATGCAACGATGGACAAAATAAAGGACAGAAATGGTAAAGACCTAATAGAAGCAAGAGATATTAAGAAGAGGTGGCAAGAATACACAGATGAACTATACAAAAAATATCTTCACCACCCAGATAACCATGATGGTGTGATCACTCACCTAGAGCTAGACATCCTGGAATGTGAAGTCAAGAGGGCCTTAGGAAGCATCACTATGAACAAAGCTAGTAGGAGTGATAGAATTCCTATTTGAAATAGCTCAAATAGTGAGCTATTTCAAATCCTAAAAGATGATGCTGTGAAACTGCTGTACTCAGTATGCTAGCAAATTTGGAAAACTCAGCAGTGGCCACAGGACTGGAAAAGGTCAATTTTCATTCCAATCCCAAAGAAAGGCAGTGCCAAAGAATGTTCAAACTACCGCACAATTGCACTCATCTCACACACTAGTAAAGTAATGCTCAAAATTCTCCAAGCCAGGCTTTAACAGAATGTCAGCTGTGAACTTCCAGATGTTCAAGCTGGATTTAAAAAAAGCCAGAGGAATAAGAGATCAAATTGCCAATATTCATTGGATCATCTAAAAAGCAAGAGAGTTCCAGAAGAACATCTATTTCTGCTTTATTGACTACACCAAAGCCTTTGACTGTGTGGATCACAACAGACTGTGGAAAATTCTTAAAGAGATGGAAACAACAGACCACCTGACCTGCTTCCTGAGAAACCTGTATGCAGGTCAAGTAGCAACAGTTAGAACTGGACATGAAACAACAGACTGGTTCCAAATCAGGAAAGGAGTATGTCAAGGTTGCATATTATCACCCTGCTTAATTAACTTCTATGCAGAGTACATCTTGCAAAATGCCAGGCTGGATGAAGCACAAGCTGGAATCAAGATTTCTGGGAGAAATATCAATAAGCTTGGATACACAGATGAAATCACGCTTATGGCAGAAGGTGAGGAACTAAAGAGCCTCTTGATGACAGTGAAAGAGGGTAGTGAAAAAGTTGGCTTAAAACTCAGCATTCAATAAACGAAGATCATGGCATCTGGTCCCATCACTTTATGGCAAATAGATGGGGAAACAATGGAAACAGTGACAGACTTTAGTTTCAGTTCAGTTCAGTCACTCAGTCATGTCTCACCATTTGTGACCCCATGAACTGCAGCACGCCAAGCTTCCCTGTCCATCACCAACTCCCAGAGTCCACCCAAACCCATGTCCATTGAGTCGGTGATACCATCCAACCATGTCATCCTCTGTCGTCCCCTTCTCCTCCTGCCCTCAATCTTTCCCAGTATCAGAGTCTTTTCCAATGAGTCAGCTCTTTGCATCAGGTGGCCAAAGTATTGGAGTTTCAGCTTCAACATCAGACTTTCCAACAAACACCGAGGACTGATCTCCTTTAGGATGGACTGGTAGGATCTCCTTGCAGTCCAAGGGACTCTCAAGAGTCTTCTCCAACATCACAGTTCAAAAGCATCAATTCTTCGGCCCTCAGCCTTTTTCACTGTCCAACTCTCACATCCATACATGACCACTGGAAAAACCATAGCCTTGTCTAGACAGATCTTTGTTTACAAAGTAATGTCTCTGCTTTTTAATATGCTGTATAGATTGGTCATAACCTTCTTTCAAGGAGTAAGCATCTTTAAATTTCATCGCTGTACTCACCATCTGCAGTGATTTGGGAGCCCAGAAAAATAAAGTCAGCCACTGTTTCCACTGTTTCCCCATCTATATGCCATGAAGTGATGGGACCAGATGCCATGATCTTAGTTTTCTGAATGTTGAGCTTTAGGCCAACTTTTTCCCTCTCTTCTTTCACTTTCATCAAGAGGCTCTTTAATTCTTCTTCACTTTCTGCCATAATGGTGGTGTCATCTGCATATCTGAGGTTATTGATATTTCTCCCAGCAATCTTGATTCCAGCCTGTGCTTCCTCCAGCCCAGGGTTTCTCATGATGTATTCTGCATATAATTTAAATAAGCAGGGTGACAATATACAGCCTTGACGTACTCCTTTTCCTGTTTGGAACCAGTCTGTGGTTCCATATCCAGTTTTAACTGTTGCTTCCTGATCTGCATATAGGTTTCTCAAGAGACAGGTCAGATGGTCTGGTGTTTCCATCTCTTTAAGAATTTTCCACAGTTTATTGTGATACACACAGTCAAAAGCTTTGGCATTGTCAGTAAAGCAGAAATAGAAGTTTTTCTGGAACTCTCTTGCTTTTTTGATGATCCAGCAGATGTTGGGAATTTGATCTCTGGTTCTTCTGCCTTTTCTAAAACCAGCTTGAACCTCTGGAACTTAATGGTTCATATATTGCAGAAGCCTGGCTTGGAGAATTTTGAGCATTACCTTCCTAGCTTATGAGATGAGTGCAATTGTTCAGTAGTTTGAGCATTCTTTAGTTTGGGGGGTTCCAAAATCACTGCAGATGGCGACTGCAGCCATGAAATTAAAAGACACTTGCTCCTTGGAAGAAAAGCTATGACCAACCTAGACAGCATATTAAAAAGCAGAGCTATTACTTTGCCAACAAAGATCTGTCTAGTCAAAGCTATGGTTTTTCTGTAGTCATGTATGGATGTGAGAGTTGGACTATAAAGAAAGCTGAGCACTGAAGAATCGATGCTTTTGAACTGTGATATTGGAGAAGACTCTTGAGAGTCTCTTGGACTGCAAAGAGATTCAACCAGTCATTCCTAAAGGAAACCAACCCTGAATATTCATTGGAAGGACTGATGCTGAAGCTGAAACTCCATTACTTTGGCCACATGATGTGAAGAACTTACTCTTTGGAAAAGACCCTGTTGCTGGGAAAGATTGAGGGCAGGAGGAGAAGGGGATACAGAGGATGTGACGGTTGGATAGCATCACTGACTGAATGGACATGAGTGTGAGCAAGCTCCAGGAGTTGGTGATGGACAGGGAAGCCTGACATGCTACAGCCCATGGGGTCACAGAGTCGGACAGGACTGATCGACTGAAGTGAACTGAACTGGGTGCAGTAAGAACTCGATGAGTGTTGCTGAGTGAATGAACGAAGGTCTATTCCCGCAGCCAGGTAACAAGGACATAAACACAGCCCCAACCCAGATGGAGCTGAGGCTCGTGGGAGGACCTGAATCTAACGTCCCCCAGGACTACTGCATGCCCAGATGCCTTGGGTTACGGAGAAGGCACCTCTGCTACTGCCTGTCCCTCCTAAGATGCAGATGCAGAAGCACCACAAGGATGAGGGGATGAGAGGAGGGAGACCGGGGAGTCTCCACTAGGGAGAGTCCACAGCTTCAGGGAGGTGAGGGACAGAGGGAGCCTGGAGACCCCGGGGAAAGGATGTGGCATCAGGTCATGTGGCTGAATCTGGAGAGGCTCCGGCCACGGCTACTCCAGCAGAGAAGAGACCTGCAGCTTCAACTAGGAAAGAACAATGGAGCGTGAGGGGGACACAGGGAAAGAGCCGGCAGCAGGAAAAGACAGACTGAGATGCTCGGGGAGGATGAGGCAGGGAGCTGAGCTGAGCTGACAGAGAACCAGGATGAGTGACCATGTCCAGGGACTGTGGGGAAGACCCCGCATGAGCCAGCAGGACGGGAGGACGTGCCCAGAGGATGCAGCAACGTGCTCTCAGGAGCAAACAGAGGTTTTAAAAAATCCATAGACTTGGAAAAGAAAGATGAGAAAGTCTCCCAAAACGTGGAAAAGAAGTCAAAGCAGAAAACATGGGGAAAAAGAGAAGGCCAGAGGGACCGCCTGGCAGCACAGTGATAGGGACTCAGAAGGAAGCATACAGAGGGGGCGGTTACACAGGATGCATCATTTCTGTTACACTGCATATGAGATCCATTTATATTACACTGTACATTAGACTCTGGAGAAGGAAATGGCAACCAACTCCAGTATTCTTGCCTTGAGAATCCCAGGGACAGAGGAGCCTGGTGGGCTGCCGTCTTTGGGGTCGCACAGTGTGGATACGACTGAAGCGACTTAGCATGCCTGCATATATTATACTGGCTTCCCAGGTGGCTTAGTGGTAAAGAATCCGACCACCAAGCTGGAGACATGGGTTTGATCCCTGGCTTGGGAAGATCCCCTAGAGAAGGAAATGGCAACTCACTCCACTATTCATGCCTGGAATTCTATGGACAGAGGAGCCTAGTGGGCTATAGTCCATGACACAACTTAGCAACTAAACGCCATCACCACACCATATGTTATACAAGGTACTATATTATACTAAAAGCGAGTGAGTGAAATTCACTCAGTCATGTCCACCTCTTTGCAACCCTATGGACTATAGCCCGCCAGACTCCTCTGTCCATGGGATTTTGCAGGCAAGAATACTGGAGTGGGTAGCCATTCCCTTCTCCAGGTGGATCTTCCTGACTCAGGGATTAAACCCGGGTGTCCTGCGTTGCAGGCAGATTCTTTACCATCTGAGCCACCAAGGAAGCCCATATTATACTCTATGTAATATAGAAGCTACAAATATAGCATGAAGATGTAACATTTAATACATATTGACAGCACACATATTTGTATAAACCAAAGAGAACTTCCAAAAAGTAAAGACAAGCATGAATCTTTGTTTTGAACAAGCTCATAGAATTATCCACAAAATTAACATTTTTAAAACGCAATGTTTTTAAAATTAGAAATTTACTGCACATCAAAGGTAAATATGATGCTGTCCCCATAGTATCTTTCCACAAAGAAAACACAAGACACCCTTACAGTAACACCGACTGGATCACACCTTTCCCTCTGAGTTCAGATTTTAGGTGATGCTATAGCCGTGTCTTTAAAATTTTGAGGGAAAAATAATCCAAGCAAATGTTACTTCACATGACAACCTATCCATCAAGTTTGAAGGCAAATGAGAATTTTAGGCATCAAAGACACCTCAAGTATTCTGTATTGGGACATAATTTCAGGATGTTCTCCAGTAAAGTATGGCCATGGACGAGGAGAGGAGGGGAGAAGACTCTAAATTCAAGAGATGGTGGCTCAGGGCCAGCTGAGCAGCAACACGGAGCTCCAGCATCCCAGCCTGGAGGGAGCCACTGGGAGGATGTGAATCAGAAAGATAGATGCTCTGAGGATGGGAGGGCTTCCGGGAGAGAGAAGAGCGACAAAGCAGAAAAGAATAGCGAGGAATCTGAGAAAGATCCTGGCAGCACGTGAGAGAGAAAAACAGAGAAACGCAGGACAGTCAACCAAGATCCAAGACAAGCCACTGCTTTATCTGGAACCATTTTAAGCAATTAGAGATGCATCCCATCTCTGTCTGGCTCTGTTCGTAGCAGGCAGCCCTGAGTGGGGTGGGGGAACTCTCTCCAAACGGCATCTACTAAATCATAATATTGAAGATCTATTCATTCACCTGCTTACTTATTGACTCGTAGACCCAGTCTATGAATGATGCGGAAAACCTCTGCGGAGCCTGTGGAATATAGCCATGAGTGCCCTTGACCGTGTGAAAATGCAGCTGCTCAGGCTGGCACTGGGGAGGCCGACAAGGAGACGGGGAGGCCGAGACGCTCGTGTTGTACAAAAAGAGAGTCATCACATTAGGGAAGGAACGCGCCGTCTTATGGAAGAAGAATCAGAAGTCTGAGTGCTTCATTTCCCTGTAACTCACTGAGAGAGTATCTCGCTTGGCACGCCTAAGACAATACAAACCTCAGCATGTGGGACGGCCCGTGTGGACGCGGAAGGCAGTGGCTGTAAACAGTAGACCCCTTTGCTCACCCCTCCCTGTGTCCAAGCCCCGTGGACACACGCCCCGGCCCTGATCGCCAGGCCTGCATCACCAATGTCACAGGAGGCTTGAAAACTGCCTGCGGGCGGGGTCTGCCCTCTGCGGCCCCCCTGGCATCCTTCAGCCTCCATGCACAATACGCGGCCTCACAGAGGAGGGGCATGGGGCCCGACTCCCTCCTCCCTGCTTAAGCCAACAGACAGGTGTGCGGGTCAGCCACCCCGGGGCAAGCTGGCAGCTGACAGTGACGCCAGGGCGCCAGCCGGGAGTGACAGCAGAGCCGCCCAGCTGAGCGCGGTCCCAGCCGCAGACCCAGGGCTCCGCAGCCAGAGACACAGCAGCGGTCCCAGTCACTAAGGGTTGGGGTGGTGGGTCATGTAGTGCGGGTGACCGTTTCTGAAAGTGGTACGGAAAGAGCTGCCGAAGCAAAGCCTGAAAAGCATGGCACTCCATCAGGACTGGGGGGAAAGAAGATGCTGGATCCTGTTACAAAGCATCGAAACAATCAGCAAGGCCGTGGCCTGTGGTCACTCGGAAGATGGAAAATACGCTCGGTGACCCGAGTCACTGACCTCGGAAGATGACTTCCAGGCAAAAGGCTGCAGCTGTCGATCAGCCCCTTGTCTGCTGGTGAGGAGACATGAGACTAGCAAGACAAGCTGAGGGGAGAACCGTGCAGTTTGCAAGTAGGGTGGAGAAGGATCCAGACTGGCTGGGCTGGAAAAAGCAAACCGTTTCTCACTTGCAGGCCCCCGGCTGGTAAGTCAGCCTCAAAGTGAAGTGAACCTCCACCAAAGACCAAATGAAAGAAGCTCCTGTAAAATACTTTGGCAGTTAGACTTCTGAACCATCCGGGGGGGTGCCTTGTTCTTGCATTTAGTCACTCAGCTGTGGCCAATTTGCTTACAACCCCGTGGACCGTAGTCCACCAGGCTCCTCTGTCCATGGGATTCTCCTGGCAAGAATACTGGAGTGGGTTGCCATTTCCTCCTCCGGGTACCTTCCTGACCCACGGATCTAAGCCTCATCTCCCGCAAGTCTCCTACCTTGCACGCAGATTCTTTACCCTTGAGCCACTGAAGAAGCCCAGGATGGTGCCTAGAAGCTAGATAAAGAGGCTTCCAAGAAATCTTAAAGGTGAAACCCTACTGAAGCCTATAGTTATTGACAGGTCTATCTCAATGAGACATGTGGGTGTGGCTTTTGTGGAATCTGACACATAGAAAACTCACAAAAATTTTAAGAATGTTGTACCAGCAGAAGGAAGACCTGCCTGGATCTAGTCCGAATTGCTGGCCTGCAATATCATGAGTTAAATAAGCGGTCATTCTTGTGAGCCACTACATGTACTGGTTGGTTAGTCAGCAAAACATCATTTTTCCACTAGGCAGCTAATAAAATTCTTCATTTTCCATTTGAGGTGAATAGCCATTTTCTAAAATAGATCAAGAAATAAAACATCCACAGTCTAGTTATAATGGAAGAGTTAACAGACAAAAACACAAAACTGAAAAGCAGCCGTCGTGGGAAGAAACCGCCTCTGGGTGGGGTACCAGGCCCTGGGGCAGGAGACCCTTGTTCTTCACCTCGGTCTTCTGTCCCTGCGTGCACAGATGTGTGAGTGGAAACGCGTGAAATCCTGTGGAACGAGAGCGCTGGGAAATGCCGCAGGCCGAAGTGCTGGGTGCGTCGCGACGTGCAGCGTGCGTGGGCTCTGTCTGGGGTCAGGGTGCACGTCCAGAAGAGAGGGAGCCCCACGAGTGAGCCACGTGGAGCGGGGGGTTTGGGTACCCGAGGGAGGCGGCCGGCAAGGATTATTTGAGCACTGACGGGCACGTGCCAGTGCAGAGCCATCAAGATTCACAGCGTGGGGACGGCGCTTCAGCTGAAGTGGATGTTTGCTTGGAGAGCAGTCAGCAGCCAGTGCACTCAGGACGCTGTGCCCCTGCCAGCCCCGCCAGGACTTCAGAGTCGGGGGGGTCCTAATTCGGTGGGACGGCCTCGACAGGCTCTGCTCAAGAGGACCAGCGAGGGCTTCCGCTGGCCCACCTGAATGTGCTTCCTCTCTGGACAGAGTCATCTGCGTGACCGCAACAGTGCCGCAGACTAAGGGCCCGGGTTCCCTGCTCCTGCTCCGCTGCTCCTAGGAGGTCCGACCGTTCTCCCGGTGGACGGGGGTGCCAGGAAAGACCTGAAGCATCTCCAGCCTCGTGAGCACAGCTGAGGTGCGGTGTCTTCCTGCCCAGGACCCCTGGCCTTGGGTCAGCAGGCTGGGGACGAGAGGAAGGGCGGGCCCTGCAGGGGACCCAGGATAAAGAGACCCTGTTCAGGGCTGTCGTGGAGGCACCTGGAGAAAGTCAGGTTCCAGCCCCGGAGGCGGGGTCACGCTGGCAGCACCCACCACACCCGGACCCCAGGCCAGCCCTGGGAATGGGCCTGACTTCAGCCCCACCGCCCCGTCAGAGAAGTCAGAAACCCTCGGTGATGGATCTGCACTGAGTAAGGAACAGCAGGACCTCCTGCTTTCTGAAAGGGACCTCCCTGGTGCTTCTGCCACCCGCATGTGGAGTAGGGCGCCGTCGTGACCCAGCACACACTGGAAAAAGTGTCGGTGAGACATAATTACAGAGGCAAGTGAAAGGAGGCTGCGGGAACGATATTAATTAACAGCATTTAATCCATTAGGCAGTGCTGCCAGCCTAACCTCTATGGGATTCTTTGAGTTTGTCGATGATTAATTATTTTTGGAAACAAGAGCCAACATCATAGTTTGCTAATAGGTTTAAAATAATAAATTTTTTAAAAAAAACGTGAGAGGTTTACATCGGCTTTAGCTTCCAAAGTGCGTGCAGTGACTCCGCTTATAAAGCACATGCCCTTCTGTCCAAGGAGGCGTCTCTGTCTGCATCCTCTCCCCACAAAGGCGTGGCTCTCCCAGGGCAGGACATGAGAAGTCAGTGTTCACGAGCCTCCCAGAACACCAGGACCCTCTGGGACACGGCTCTCCAGTGTCCACCCCAGCGGTGGGGCCGCCCGATGTGGCCAGAGTGATGAATTCCAGTTCATAGTATCACATCCTAACACAGAGCCGGCCCAGGTGTGCACTGGTGCCAGGGATGCAGGGGTGCTGCACACACGTGCACCGCGTGCTTCCGTCTGCTGAGGGAGCGTGGGCAGGAGGCCGACGGGGGGCAGCTGGAAGGCTGGCCTGATGGCACAGGTGTCCGTGGGCGTCTGGCGTGAGGGCAGAGGGCCCTGGCTGTCAGCATCCCTACGGGCATCGCACTCCTCCAGGCTCCGATGTCTTTGCCCCCAGGATCACTGCTGGGAGGCAGCGCTGTGACCACACGGCAGAAGGTTCATTCCAGCCTCAGCGCTGCTGACCGCCCTGGGCGCTGGGCTGCGCCAGGCAGGAGGGAGGGTCACACAGCGGGCTCAGTCCAGTGACAGCGGACACCCCCTGAGCAGGACTCACGTTCCCCGATGTGCTCTCAGGGAGGCTTTCTGGGGGCGGCACCTGAGTGTTCAAGGATGAGCAGGTGTCGGGCAGGACCACCGTGGAGAGAAGCCCGGTCTCGAGAGAGGCAGGGGAGGCTGGGTGTAGTGGGCGGGCCAGAGGCGGGTGCAGAGGCCAGTGGGGAGGGGTCTGCCCACCTGGCCAGGACCTGATGCTGGAGCCCGGGGGGGGCACGCGGGGTGGGGACCACATGGCCGGGGCAGCACTACAGGCCGCAGTCTACGCCTGGCCATGGGAACAGTGGGCCAACTGTGCAGAGGGAGCCCCACACTGCACCAGCGGCAGAGGGAAAGCTGGGGGTCCGTGAAGCCCCTCCTCACCCTCCTCCGTTGTCTCCCTGCCGAGCGCTCCTCCACGTGGCTGCCTGTGCCCGCTTGTGCAGAACCCAGAGACCGCCGGACTGTGCCAGAGCCCCCAGGGGCTTGGCAGAACGTGAGCAGAGGGAGGGACTCGGTCCGGAGAAGTCAAGGGTCACCTTGTGCCCGGCAGGCAGGACGTCTGCAGGGAGGAGATCCACTCAGGCTTCGTCCTGCTCCGAGCACTGCAGGGAGCCCCTGGCTGGCACCCAGAGTCACACGCTCCAGGGACAGGATCCCAGGACGCTGTGCCCAAACGTGCACGCAGAGCCCCTTCCCGACGCCCTCGACACCCACCGCCGGAGTTCACGTGTGCGCAGAGTCACAGGCCTACCAGTCACTCAAACGCACCTCAGGACTTGCACATGTGGACCGGGCCCGCATGTCTGGTCTGGACACAGACGCTCTGGTTTTCAGTCCCCTCAGCGGCACTCCCTGCCTCACCCGTGACAGGAAATGACTTCCTCCAGGGGAAGGGCCCGAGAGCCCGGCCAGCCACAGCCCCGCCTGGCTTCCCTGCACCGGAGCAGGCACTGCCCACAAGGCCAGCACCCTCCTCCCGCTGAGCGGCCTGAGGCCCACTGCCCCGTCCCCTCGCCTCCCAGGAGACCCACAGCCCCTCCTCCTGTAGACATCTGGATAAACAAGCCTGGAATCATGGGAGTGTGGAAGGCAGAAATTGGGGGTAACACTGTGGAGGTGACAATTTAGCCACAAGACCGGGTGGTTTTACTGGAAGTTGTAGCCATCAGTACAGATGACTACGTTGGAGAAACAGTGTAGACTGAGAAGGGAGGCCCAAGGGCAGGGTGGCACCAGGAAGGCAGGATAACCAGGCTCTGGTGACATGGAGGCAAAAGGAACAAGGACGTGTCAGGTGGTGAAGATGGTTAGATTCGTCAAATGCCATAAAAGGTCAGTAACTGGAGGATGGGGAACACGCACTTGGATTTAGGAGAGTCCAGGCTGGGAACTCAGTAAGAGCAATTCCAGCAGAGTGAGGAAGCAAGATCCGCTTGGACTGAGCACAAAAGAAAGCAGGAGGAGAGAAATCGGGCTGCTTGCAGCAGGATGGATGAACCTAGAGGCTGTCATAGCGAGCGAGGTGGGTCAGACAGAGAGAGGCAGGTGTCGGGCGGCACCGCTTACGTGCGGACTCCAAACACGGGGCTCAAATGAGCTCATCTACAAAACAGAGGCGGTCACGAACACAGAAGACAAGCGATGGCTACCAGGGGTGAAGGGGGGATGGATAAATTGGGAGGCTGAGGTTAACGCATACACAGTACTATATGTAAAATAGATTAGCAACAGGGACCTGTTATACAGCACTGGGGACTCTGCTCAGTACCCTGTAATGGCCTGACCTCTGTGGGAAAAGAATCTAAAAGGGTGGAAACATGTATACGTTATAACCGACCCCCTTTGCTGTACACCTGGAGCTAGCACAGCTTGTACATCAATTATACCCCAATAAAATTTTTTTAAAAAAGAAAATTCAGATTTTCCCTACATGCTTCACCCCTGCAGAGCCCATTACCATCAGCAGATCTGAGTGGGTCATCCGTGTCACCTTAGCAAATGTAACATCCCAATTAAAAAACAGAAAAACAAAGGAAGACGGCCAGCTGGGAAAAGCCATCCTCCAGACCCGTGCAGCATTTACACGTCAGCGACGCTGAGAGCCAGCTCCACGGGGTTGTTTAAAGCCCAGCATCCACGAGTCCCAGACAGGAGTCGTCCTCTCCAGGGAAGGCGAACACTGGGGTCCCTGTCAGGAGAAGAAGCATCCTCTACCCATCTGGTTACCATCACCATTTCAGCTCTTTCTTGAAAAGCCTCAGACGTATGTAAGTGTTACTTCCACGTGTGTACATTAGGAAACCGTTGCTGTTGTTCAGTCGCTCAGTCGTGTCTGACTCTTTGTGACCCCGTGGACTGCAGCACGCCAGGCCTCCCTGTCCATCACCAACCCCCAGAGCTTGCTCAAACTCATGTCCATTGACTCGGTGATGCCATCCAGCCATCTCATCCTCTGTCATCCCCTTCTCCTCCTGCCTTCAATCTTTCCCAGCTTCAGGGTCTTTTCTAGTTAATGAACTCTAATACATACCCAGTCCACTGTCAGAATGTGGAAGCGTGAGTCCTTGCTGGCTGCCCTGGTGTCCCCGGCCCTGGACCCTACCCGCAGGCCTGCACACACCAGCGGCTGGTCTAGGGGGCTGCAAAAGCCACACCCTCCTCCTCCCTTTCTGATCTTTGCAGGACAGCAAGGACCGTCAGGCCAGCGGCTGGACCCCGGGGGCCGGGCAGTCCTGTCCGGCCACTCCTAATTCAGACACGGCACTCCTCCCTGAGGACAGCGTTGCCTGCCGGAAGCAGCTCATGCCTGCCCAAGCCCCTGGGCTTGTGGTTTAGCCTCGTGCTTGACCACGAGGGCTGCCCGCTGACCTGGCTGGAGGGGAGAATGGGAGACTTTCCCGGGCTGGGCGGGCTGGGCAGTGCCGCACGGGGTTTGGGCCATTTTGTCAGCTCTTTTCCAGAGGATCAGAAACTGTTTCTCTGTCCTAAAGTGACAGGCCTCCCTTCCCCTCACCTCCTGGCATCCCTGGTCTCAGCCCTCACCTCACCCACCCAGCCCTCCCTGAACCCCTCACCCCCGTGGGGCCATGGGATGTTAACACCTGGCACCTGGCTGGTCCAGGCTCCTCCCCAGCCCACGCCTGGGTGCACGCTCATACGTGATCCTGGGTGACTTCCCAGCCCATGCTGGAGTACGCGGTGACAGGAAATCCTGGGCTACTTCCCCGCCCCCATCAGCGTAAGCCCCCAGGGATGGTCCTTCTCAGGCCCTGTGCCTTTGATGCTCTGTTATGTGGATCTCCAAGAGCATCTGAACATCCAAGAGCAACTCAAAGAACTGCTTTGTCTCCAGCAGAAAGCAAATGGGATGCAGCTGATGCCATCCTCTGTGGCTGGAGGTGGGATCACAAGTACCCACGTCCCCCGAGTGAGCTGAGCAGTTGTGCCAGGGAGACAGAACAACAGCTTCAGGAGGAAACGACCTGCAGGAGGACCACTGCTCTCTTTGGTCAGTAGGACTATATTTCCGTCAGGGAGAACAGGAAGACTGTGTTCTCAGCAAGCTATGTAGACAAGGAAGGGGGCAATTCTACAGTGATTTAATCTTAACCGTCCAGCATCCTTGACAGATGACTGTTCCCGCCTGTCCTCTAGTGCCGAGTCTCCTGTTCAGGAGACACCCTGGGGGCCCGTCTAAGTGCCGATCCGGGAAGGAGACTGCCCTGCGGATGCTCAGCCCGGGGAGACGAACCCTAAACTGCACGGCTCAGTCAGTTAAGTGACGGGGGAGACAAGGACGGGACAGGAGTCTGACGGCTGGGCCGGCTGTGGTGGACCGAACGGTCAAAGCGGGCGCCGGGGACAAGGTCGGCGGTCAGCTCAGCTTCCAGTGAGGCCCTGGGATGCGGGTGAGTGACGGAGAGGCTGCGGCGGCCAGGGGAGCCCAGCGGGGGGCTGCTGTGGCGGCTCCAGCACCGGGCCCCCCCTTTCTGAGGACCCTCCCTGTTCTCATGAGGCGGCCCTGCAGCCCTTCCCTGGGTGCGCCCAGTCTACACCGAGATGGTGCCGGGGAGCCAGGACCCTCTGGGCTGCGGGCCCGTCCCCGCCAGTCGCCCCCCAAGCCCCAGCGGAGAGATGCCCTGTGCGTCGCATCTCAGGAACCCAGGAGGCACCGGGGTGGTGCCCGGATCTCAGGCGTGACTCGGAGCCCAGGCTGGAGCCCAGCTGTCCCCAAGCACCTTGGGGAGTGGGAGGCCAGTGGTAGAAGAGGGCTGCCTAGGGCCTGCTTCCCAGCAGCACCCACCCTCATGCTCCGTGCAGCGGTCGACGGCTCAGCTGTGAGCTGACCTCTCAAGGAAACGAGGGTCTCGTGTGCTGCTCCCTAAGGAAGGTGGCCCTCGACACCAGCATCCATCAGCCGCCAACTACCAACAGGACGTTTCAACAGTCCGCACCACCCTTAGCTAAAGTTTCCTAAGTGCTCACTTCTTTTTTTATGAGTTTATTAAACTTTTTATTTTTTAATTAATTAGTTTATTTTAATTGGAGGCTAATTACTTTCCAATATTGTAGTGGTTTTTGCCATATATTGACATGAATCAGCCATGGGGGTACACGTGTCCCCCACCCTGAACCCCCCTCCCACCTCCCTCCCCATCCCCTCCCTCAGGGTCGTCCCAGTGCACCGGCCCTGAGCACCCTGCCTCATGCATCAAACCTGGACTGGCGATCTGTTTCACATATGATAATATACACGTTTCAATGCTATTCTCTCAAAGCATCCCACCCTCGCCTTCTCCCATGGAGTCCAAAAGTCTGTCCTTTACATCTGTGTCTCTTTTGCTGTCTTGCATACAGGGTCATCGTTACCATCTTTCTAAATTCCATATATATGTGTTAATATACTGTATTGATGTTTTTCTTTCGGATTTACTTCACTCTGTATAATAGGCTCCAGTTTCATCCATCTCATTAGAACTGATTTAAATGCATTGTTTTTAATAGCTGAGTAATATTCCATTGCGTATATGTACCACAGCTTCCTTATCCACTTGTCTGCCTATAGGCATCTAGGTTGCGTCCATGTCCTGGCTATTATAAACAGTGCGGCGATGAACATTGGGGTACACGTGTCTCTTTCAATTCTGGTTTCCTCAGTGCGTATGCCCAGCGGTGGGATTGCTGGGTCACATGGCAGTTCTATTTCCAGTTTTTAAAGGAATCTCCACACTGTTCTCCATAGTGGTTGTACCAGTTTGCATTCCCACCAATGGTGTAAGGGAGTTCCCTTTTCTCCACATCCTCTCCAGCATTTATTGTTTGTAGACTTTTTGATGGCAGCCATTCTGACTGGTGTAAAGTGGTACCTCATTGTGGTTTTGATTTGCATTTCTCTGATAATGAGTGATGTTGAGCATCTTTTCATGGGTTTGTTAGCCATCGGTATGTCTTCTTTGGAGAAATGTCTGTTTAGTTCTTTGGCCAATTTTTTGATTGGGTTGTTTATTTTTCTGGTATTGAGCTGCATGAGCTGCTTGTATATTTGGGGGATTAATTCTTTGTCAGTTGCTTTGTTTGCTATTATTTTCTTCCATTCTGAAGGCTGTCTTTTCACCTTGCTTATAGTTTCCTTCGTTGTGCAAAAGCTTTTAAGTTTAATTAGGTTCCATTTGTTTTGCTTTCATTTGCATTACTCTGGGAGGTGGGTTATAGAGGATTTATGCCAGAGAGGGTTTTGCCGATGTTTTCCTCTAGGCTCACTTTTCATTCCTACGACCCAGAATCTTGGGCTGTGTGGACACTGGAGCTCTTCTCCACAGCTGGAGCTGCCGGAGGACAGGGCGCCTTGAGGACGAATGTTCGACCACCTCCCCGTGGGCCACAGAAGTTTCAGCACCAGGGGCAGAAGGCCAGCTCCCTCCTGACAGGCCAGCGGATAAGCACAGGTCCACCCTCCTACCAGGCACAGTCTCTGCGTGGCCTTCATCTTGCTGACACACAGAGGGGTCTGTTTGGGCCCGAAGGTGCTCCCAGGGGCTTCCTGGACCACAGTCTCCAGTGAGTGTGCATCCAGCCACTGCGGCCCCTCCCGCATCCTCCACCACTTGCCCGGGTACTGTTTCCAGTGGCGCGCTCCTCACAGATCAGAAGAGACGGCCCAGCCCGGGAAGGGGCTGCTGCTCTTGCCACAGGAAACTTGCCAAGACAAGGCTCTGGTGCGAGACTCTGGCAACGGGACCTAACGCAGCAACCAAGCCTCTTAAGGACGCGCTCCATTAAAGCGCCAACCTTTGGACTCTTCCTCCTTCTGCATACCAACCTAATCTTTTAGTCCTTCCGGGCTCTCTTCTAAAAATGCCCTCGCCCTAACCCCAAAGAGCTCATGCACCCCCTCCCTGCCCCCAGGAATCGGACAACACGCATCACGTGTGTGAGCACTGCCCTGTCTGCCTGGGCTGGTCAACGTCCCTGCAGCACCAGGAGCCTGGCCATAGCCCTGGTCATCAGGCCATGCGTTTCAACTCCATGTCTCTAAGGCTGAATGTGAAGTGTGGCAGGTGGGAGGGACCAATGGCAGGAGTCACCGATGGTGATGCCTACAAAAGGAAGGCCAGGCCCTTGGAAAGGGGGCTGAGTTCCAGGCTCACTCATCTGTTGTCCTGGGTCTCACATCCAGTGGGTGGGGGGCAGCAGAGAGAAACAAGCGAGAAGCAGACAGAGCTGACTCCAGACAGTGAGAAACGCTGCGACGGAAGTAAACGGGTGACGCACGTAGGGAGTTGATTCCTGAGGACCCTTCAGGATGAGAGGGCAGGAGAGCATCTCAGCTGAGCCTGAACGATGGAGGAGAGCCTCAAGCAGGGCCACGGCCGGTCCAAAGGCCCCGAGGCAGCCAGGCTTGGGGTGCCTAAGGCTCAGCAGGAAAATGGAGATTGGGAGGAGAAGCAGCCAAAGCACAGGCTGTGGTCACAACGGGGGCTCCAGGGGCTCCGGGGAGAAGCCTGAGGCTTGTACTGAGCTCCACGGGAGACAATCACCAGAGTCCTGAGCAGGCGGAAGGCTTGGTCTGATGCACATTCTGAGACCTGAACGCTGGCTCCCGTGGGGCGAGTGTCTGACAGGGACGCGTGGAAGCAGAGAGATTGGGGCAGCAGGCTCAGCTGGGAGATGGTGTTGGTTTGGACGAGGAAGTCAGACTTGGGGAGCAGGTTAGGAGGGACTATGGCGCCAGTGGACAAATATGAGGTTTCAGGCAGAAGGAGGACCAAGGATGACTCTGGGGTGCAGGGCACAGAAGCTGGGCAAGTTAGGTGGAATTTAAGAATTTGGAAGAACTAGTAGAGTAGACAGCGTATTAAAAAGCAGAGACTTCACTTTGCAGCCAAAGGTCTGTAGAGTCAAAGCTGTGGTTTTTCCAGCCATTATGTATGGATGTGAGAGTTGGACCATAAAGAACGCTGAACACTGAAGAATTGATTCTTTCAAATTGTGATGCTGGAGAAGACTCTTGAGAGTCCCTTGGACAGCAAGGAGATCCAACCAGTCAATCCTGAAGGAAATCAACTCTGAATATCCATTGGAAGGACTAATGTTGAAGCTGAAACTCCAATACTTTGGCCACCTGACGCGAAGAACTAACTCATTGGAAAAGGCCCTGATGGTGGGAAAGACTGAAGGTGGGAGGAGAAGTGGGTGACAGAGGATGAGATGGTTGGACTGTGTTACTGACTGATTCAGTGGTCACGAATCTGAGCAAACTCCTGGAGACAGTGAAGGACAGAGGAGTCTGGCATGCTGCAGTCCACGGGGTCGCAGGGTCGGGCATGACTTAGCCGTTGAACAACAACGACAGGGTAAGAGCACTTGGGACACAGCAGAGAGCAAGGGTGCTGCACTCCTGGGCTCCCCAGATCTGTGCAAAGATGCCCATCCCAACCCGGGAGGCCTACCAGAAGGAAAGGTAAAGGCTTCCAGAGGAAAGGGGGCAGCTGCGCCTGACAACCCCCACAGCAGAAGGAATTCGTGTGGATTCACACAGTCCAACAAACATGACACCACAGTGAATGTGACTGCATTACAGCTGCCAGCACCGGCAGGGACTTTACAGAAAAAAAAGAAAAAAGAAAACAACAACAACAACAAAACACTACATTATTTTGAGCAAAAAAGGCAATCACGGAAGAATGCACAAACTATGATTACATTTATGTAAAATTCACAAAGTGCCTAAACTATGAAATACATGTTTAGAAATAATGCGTCTATGTAAACATGCTTCTGAAAAACAGCACAGCTCTGACTGGCAGCTACGCAGAAGAGTAAGTATTCTTGGGGAGGCCCACGGCTCCCAGGGGGACTGGGGCACGAAAACGGCCATTTCTTGGGCTCAGAGGGAGGTGCTGGGGCCTGTTGCATCAGCGGTCTTTATCCTTGGCATAAACCCAGGCGTGTGTCTGTGTGCAGGCTGGACTGCCGATCCTTTTCAAAGGAAGCGTGAATTGGAGCTCACAGTGCAGACGGCAAATGCACCTCGAGTGATGGGAGTTCCTCAGGGAAGGTGGCACCAGGTAGGTCCCAGGGGAATTTTCTAGATGGACGACCTAAAACAGGCTGGCTTGTTGATAGGAAGGGTTCACAGCTGGATCTCCACTGAGAAAATTCTGCACTCGACTTGGCCCAAACGTCCCAACACCTGCTTGACGAGTTCTATCTTGCATCCATAGCATGAGGTCACCTGTGGATAACAAACTGACAAAGTCCTCTCTTGTCTATGTAAATCCAATAAGTTTTCTCCTACAAGCGGCTTATTCTCCCCATCAGAGACACATACGTCTTTCTCACAGAAGCCAGCTGGGTCTTGGGCACTCTGGGGTGTGAGTGATTATGCTGCAGCGGTGTTTCTGTCTCTGCAAACCTCTAAAATGTTAATATGTATCATGACGTGTTTGATTAGAGTGGAGGAGGAAACAGCTCCCAGGTAGAAAGAGAAGAGGCTGCACCCCCAGGCGGCCGGGTTACTGTGGTTACACGACCTGGTTCAGCATCCACGGATTCGGCTAATGGGACAAGCGATGGCTCCGCAGAGGCCACGAGGACGGTCTGGCTTGGCGACTTTGCCGCCTGTGGTACAGCCTGGCTGGTAAGTTCCTGACAGAGAAAAGAAGAGTCACTTCCCAGCTGTTCTGTGGCAGGACAGAATGTTAAATTTAGACCACGAAATGGCTCTGGAAGCAAAAGAACAGGTGGTAAATGGCTTCCAAGGCAGATGGCACTTTAACGGCTGTGCCCACCAGTCACTCGCTGAACCGGAGACCATGCGGTCACTCACGCTCTGCTCTTTTCACTTCAACGCTTCGGAAGCAGGGGTGAAGTTTTAAAAATAGCTACCATCATTCTTAACAAGGATCACCCTGTTTGTTTCATCAGACAGGAGCAGACGCTGGTGTTGCGTGGTGCTTTTACCCTCCCAAAGGTGGGTGGTCCCTCACACTCCGCGGTAACATCGAGGGGGCCGCTGAGGGGGTGCAGGTCCGAGGGCCCCCTGGAGAGGGCCAGGAAGCAGGTCCTTCCGGCGGAGCCTTTGGCATGGCTTCAGTTCTCCCCTGGTAAATACCACCTTCTCCTTAAAAACCAAAAAATATGATACAAGGTATGCTTTTTCCCTGAACACATTCCTTCCTTAACCTGGAATTCCAAGGCTCAGGGACAGTGGGGAATAAGGCGAAGCGCGTTAGCTGAGACCAGCAGGAAGCAGGAGAAAGAAGAGCTGCCCTCCCCGCTGCTGACCCTCTTGACCCGCTGCCCGCCCATGTCTGAGTGCCCTCCAGGGGGTCTCTCCAGGTGAGCCCTTTGCCCACCCTTCCCTCCACCTCGCCCCTGATTGAGGAGCAAGCATGAGAGAAACGGCGTCAGAAATTGCGGCAATTACGTGAACAAGTGGCAGAGTCTGTATTCATCCTACGGACAACGGATGCTGAGGTCCGGGAAACTGCTGGAGGATTAGTCTCGGATGGTGCTTCAGGCTGGGTGGGGGGGCCAACATGACCTCAGCAGGTGACACTCAGGCTGGGCGGGGGGGCGGCGACTGCACAGACGGCCGTGAGCCAGCAGGAGCCCCCGGGACATGTGGGGTCGTCCAGAAGGGCTGCGGCAAGGACTAACTTGGCTGCACACGCCAGCAACGATCTGGACGAGAAAGCCCGCTTTTGAACGGAATCAGTCACGGGGTTCTTTAAGTAGAGTGTCTTATTCAAAATCCTAAACCACGATAAACACATATAAAACCACGATAAAAGATTCAGCCAGTCTCATGGCTGATCTTCTTTCCAGCATCAAGCCTTCTTTTGGGTCCTTCAGTGACTGGATCAGAACTCCCTAGGGAGCTTCTTCACACACTGACCCTGGTCTCCACCATGTAGGTGGACATCTAGACCGTGGACTAGGGCTTCTCCATGGAGGCAGCACCAACCTCTGGGGCCAGACTGCCCTTCCCACGGGGGCTGTCTCAGGCTGTCACCTGTGCGGCTGAATCCCTGGTCTCTACACCAGCAATGACCACCAGGTCTCGAGGACAAAGAGTACCTCTGGCCGTGGGTGACTATCTCTGGGAGCAAACTTCCCTTTGTTGAGACTCATACAGCTAAACCACACAGGGCTCCTGAGGTCATCAGGCTTTTATTACCAAGCCAAGGGCATAAATAAAATAGTCTAAATCATTTATCTAAAATGGGATTATCTTCTAAATAGAAACAGGATTATTCAACTGTAGGTACACTGAAGCTTACATGCTTTTGTGACTTCCTTGGTGGTCCAGTGCTTACGAGTCCGCTTTCCAGTGCAGAGAATGCAGGACTGATCCCTGGTCGGGGAACTAAGATCTCACGTGATGTAGAGCAACCAAGCCCACGCCTTGTAAGTGCTGAGCCCCTGTGCTCTGGCACCCAAGGGCCACAGCTGGACAGCCCAGTTCAGTTCAGCTCAGTGGCTCAGCCGTGTCCGACTCTTTGTGACCCCACGGACTGCAGCACTCGGGCCTCCCCTTCCATCCCCAACTCCTAGAGCTTGCCCAAACTCATGTCCATTGAGTCCCAGATGCCATCCAGTCAGTTCATCCTCTGTCGTCCCCTTCTCCTCCTGCCTTCAATCTTTCCCAGCATCAGGGGCTTTTCCAAAGAGTTGGCTCTTTGAATCAGGTGGCCAAAGTATTGGAGCTTCAGCTTCAACATCAGTCCTTCTAATGAATATTCAGAACTGATCTCCTTTAGGATGGACTGGTTGGATCTCCTTGCAGTCCAAGGGGCTCTCAAGAGTCTTCTCCAACACCATAGTTCAAAAGCGTAAAATCAAAAGATTTTATGCTTTTAATACGGAGCAAACTTCCCAGGGAGGTGTTTCTCTGAGGCTGTGAAACCTTTGCTGGGGATGCCAGTTTGTCCACCAGGTCGCCCTCCCCCCACCTGCCCTCCTTTCTCCCAAGCCCCTCCCTCTCCCCTCCACCGGCCTCAAGTGGGTTAGGGGTCTCCTAGCAGGCAGCACGGACCTCCGCCGAGCGTCAGAACTGCCGCTGTCCAGTCTCAGCAGACCTCAACCCCCTCTGACAGATACACCATCCGCCCTTGGTCTCTTTCCAGCCTTGGGAGACTCTGGGAAGGGTGTCACCATGGGCATGGGCAGTGCCTCTCAAATGCTCTCTGCTGATGTCAAGAGGAGCGAGCTAGGGCAACCGGACTAGGAGGGCAGGCAGTCCTGCCTCCCAAAGAACCACTTCCAGGGGCAGCCCTGCCAGAACCGCATGCACCACTGATGCCTGGGACTGGCCAAGAGCGCAGAGGACGCCCACCAGGCAGGGGTCACCAACCCAGACAAACAGCCCTGGTTCAGCCCTGCGACGATCAGTTTCCAGGAGAGAGGGACCGATGCCCGTAGCACAGAGGCTGTTTCAGTTGAGTGCGGCCCTTCACCCTCT
Organism: Antilocapra americana; assembly: GCA_007570785.1. NCBI lineage: Eukaryota > Metazoa > Chordata > Mammalia > Artiodactyla > Antilocapridae > Antilocapra > Antilocapra americana. Next base: position 342,556 of record ML664216.1, read on the forward strand.
GAGAGCCACTTAGGCAGTTTTCTACAAGATAGATCCACAGATACTGCCTTTGTCTAACTGAAGGCACATGATGGCAGACTTGATTATAGAGCCCTATAAAATACCAACACGGAGAGACGCCTAATGATTATGTCGCTTTATAAATCACGTGAGACATGAAGAGGGAAGCCGCCCCTGGGGTAGACAGGGCTTGGTTTTGGGTTCTTTCTAAGATTAATTTGCTCAGAAAATAGTAAGTCATCCTTAATAAATGCCAATGGACTGATGGATCTTAACCAAAATCTTGACACAGCTGTAAATTATGTTCCACACAAGAGATCATCCACGTGTTTCATTTATTTCCCCGTCAGACCCTCAGTGCACGTTCACTGATGCGCTGAGGTAGAAATCAGAGTCTGTTCTTGAGAACATAGCCTTCCACTGACCAATTGATTCACCAAGTCAACACAGAAGCGCCCAGGCCGTGTTGAGAAGACCACAGCTCGCACGCTAGAAACCAGAGCAGAAAACCAGTAACTCTCCCCAGGGGAGAGTAACGAGACCCAGGTATCTCTATTTCTACAGCAAGGATGCATTTGTGTGTGTGTGTGTGTGTGTGTGTGCGCGCGTACATCACAATCCAGCGGTGTCTGTCAATGATGACACAATACGAGTACACACGTCTAGGATTAGCTCTGGTATAGAATTAATCATCCCACAGAATTTCTATCCAAGTCTGACTGTAACGTGTGAAAAACTAGAACTCCAACAAACAGCTCTAGCTCACAAGGCTCCAGCAATTACTAAACGTCCTCCAAGTCAACTCTGCTTTTGTGACATTTAAGGACGGACCCAAATGTGCACTGGCCAGGACGGCCGGGGCACACGCCTGCTTGTGACAGTGAGCAGGTGCGCGTGTGCAAGCGGAAAACCACCAGAGGGCCCAGGCCCTGCAGCTCCCTCCTCCTCACCTGCATCCCTCTGCTTCCTGAGACCCTCATCCCGCATGTCAGCTCACACCACCAGAGTGTCCGCCAGCCCCACCTCAGCCACTTGGGACAGCACGCCCACCGCACGGAGGAACTCAGAGCCGCGGTGGCCCCCTTGGTGCTCAGCCACGGGCTTTGGCAGGCCTCTGCGCAGGTCTTGCTGTGATGGGGGGACCCACCCCTGTGCTCAAAACAGGCCTGGGGCCAGCCCACGAGGGATGGCTCAGGGAGAGCCCCGGCCAGCCTGCGCCACGCACTGTTTCGTTTCGTTAACTCGGACACATAATTCTTTTCCAGCACATTGCTTATGCTTCCTTCCAAGTTCTGCCCCAGACAATTAGATACTTCTCTGTTCTATGTGCATCAGTCCCCATGAACAGCAAGTAAAGACATGCCTCATTTCTTCAAATGAAACTTGACCCTTTGTCTCATGGCAGAAAATGCCCAGGTTGACCCACTGACCCACACGGCCCTGGTCAATGGGGCTGAGGTCCATGAGTGCGGTCTGAGGATGAACACACCCAGGAATTCCTCCCCAGTGCTCCCAGCACCAGAACCCAGGAAACCATGGACCGGGAGGCCAGCCAGCAGGTCCCGGCCTGGGTTGCCACTGTGGACTCTCGCCAGCCCACGGCTCCGAGAGACCAGGCTGGGTACTCACCGGAGAAGGGTGCGGTCCGCAAGGGGATTCTGATGGGCGCCAGGGTCAGGAAGTGGCAGGGCTGCAGGCTGGAGGGGGCGGGGCCCCCGAGTCCCTCGGGGTCCACGGAGACCATGGCTGTGGCGGCGGCCGCGATGGCAATGGTGGGGCCGCTGCCCGTGGGCTTAAGGCTGCTGTGCCCGCCACCTGCAGAGGGGGACAGGGAGGTCAGCACGGGGCGCCCGGCGTCCCTGCAGACGATGCCGTCTCATTATGGAGCACTTGCGCACCAAGAGAACAGGAGTGTGGCGACCCCCTTTCTTGGAAGCCCGTGCCCCACGCCACTGCCCCTGAGGTAAGTGCGATGAGCTCTCAGCCCGCCCAGATGCCACCTGTGCGCAGAGCTTGTGCCATCACTGGGTCCCAGCCTCCAGCGGACACGCCTGCCTTAGAGAGTACGAGGTTCAGTAAACAAAGCCTGTCACACAGTCATCTCCACGTCTACACAGCCGCTGGGGCACAGCCTTCATTTGGTTGATTACACGCCAGGCGTGTTCTCGGCCTCAGGGACAGAGCTGCCCGTCTCACACTTTGAAAGCCCAAGGGCACACCTGGTGCCCGATTCCTACGTTTCCTTCCGTTCCTGTCTCTCCGTATTTTCCAAGTGTGCTGCGATGGCATTCACAGACTTTCAAATTTTACTTTTTATAGAGCAGGTTTAGAGTTACAGACAGCCCGAGCAGAAAGTGCAGAGGATTCCCATGTACCTCCCTCTTCTCACCCACTTGGACTGGGTGCCCCATTCATGAACCAACACTGACACATTACTATGGCCCAAAGTCCATAGTTTACCTTAAGGTTCACCACTTGTGCTGTGCATTTACGAGCTTTGTCAAATGCAGAACCAAAACCCTATGTGCTCTGCCTGTTCATCTCCAGAAGCCATAAATGACTGAGCTCAGTGAGGAAGGCATATCGGAAGCTGAGACAGGCTGAAAGCAAGGCCTCTTGCACCATTAGTCAAGGTGTGAAGGCAAAGGAAACATTCTTGAAGGCAGTTAGAAGTGTCGCTCTAGAAGCTGCAGCAAGTTATTCAGAAGATCTGGCTAAGATAATTCAGGAAGATGACTATACTAAATAATGTATTTCCAATGTAGACAAAACAGCCTTCTGTTGGAAGAAGATGGCATCTAGGACTTCCATAGCTGGAGAGGAGAAGTCAATGCTTCAAAGCTTCAAAGGGCGGGCTGACTCTCTTGCTAGGGGCTATCGCAGCTGATGACTTTAACTTGAAGCCAATACAGTCACCATTCCAAAAATCCCAGGGCCCTTGAGCATTATGCTAAATCTGCCCTCCTGTGCTCTATAAACAGGATAGCAATAGCATACCTCTTAACAACAGGTTCACTGAGCTTCTAAAGCCCACTGCTGAGACCTACTTCTCAGAGAGAAAAAAAAAAACAGCGGATTTATGTAAAAATATTACTGCTCATCGACAATGCACCTGGTCACCCAGGAACTCTGGTGGAGACAGACAGGACATTAATGTTGTCATGCCTGCTAATGCAGCCTCTATTCTACAGCCCACGGATACAGGAGTCACTCTGACTTTTAAGTCTTATTATTGAAGAGTTACATTTCATAAAGCTGCTGCTGCATGCTCAGTTGTGTCTGATTCTTTGCAGCCCCATGGACTGTGGCCACCAGGCTCCTCTACCCATGGGATTTCCCAGGCAAGAATACTCAGTGGGTTGCCATTTCTTCCTCCAGAAGATCTTGACGACCCAGGGGTTGAACCTGCCTTCTACACGGAGAGGTGCATTATTCACCACTGAGCCACCTGTAGGCCCCTCATAAGGCTATAGCTGCCATAGATGGTGATTGCTCTGGTGGATCTGCGCAAAGTCAGTTGGAAGCTTTCTGGAAAGGATTCACCCTTCAAAATGTCATCAAGAGCATCTGAGATTCATGGGAAGAGGTCTGAACATCCGCCTTAACAGGAGTCGGGGTAAAGCTGGTTCCAGGCTTCATGGATGACTTTGAAGGAAGTCGGGCAGCAACTGCAGCTGTTGTGGAAACGGCAGGAGAACTGGAGTGAGACGCGGAGCCTGGAGACCCGCATGGCCTGCTGTAAGGTCACGCTAGGGTTGCGATGGATGAGCACGGGGAGGCCTCTCACGGATGAGCAAAGAAAGCGGTTCTTGGAGGTGGAACCTACACCTGGGGAAGGCGCTGTAAGACTACCGAATGACAGCCAAGTGCGTTGGGTGTCACATGAACCTGGCTGAGAAAGCGGCGACAAGGTTTGAGAGGACTGACCCAAGTTTTGAAAGAAGCTACTGTGCGTAAAATGCTATCAAATGGCATTGCAGGCAAAAGAGAGGTCATCCTTGAGAAGAAATAAACCTCTGTGGCAAGGTCACTGCTGTATGATTTTAAGAGATCGCTGCAGCCACCCCAAGCTTTAGCAACATCACCCTGATCGGCCAGCGGCCGTCAGCATCACGTAGGATCCTCCAGTAAAAAGATCACAACCGCGGAGGGCTCAGACGACCGTTAGCACTTATTAGCAATAAGGCATTTTTTAACTAAGGAATGTGTGCTGTTTGACAGAGGACGCTCCTGCGCACTAACTCGGCTGCAGGATAAAGCAAAGACAAGGTTTATACGCACTTGGAACCCAAAACACTGCTTCATTACATATTTCTTTTACTTCAGTGGCCTGGAACCAGACCTGCTACATCTCCCGAGTGTGTCAGTTTGTGGGTAAAGTGCCCTGTGTCTTCTCGTGGCTAGATGCCTCATTTCTCTTTATTACTGAGCAGGATTCCATTGTATGGGTGTACCGCAGTTTACCCGTTCACCTACTGAAGGCTTTCTTGGGTGTTTCTACATATTTACAATTATGAAGAGAACGGCTGCAAACACGTGGGTGCGTGTTTTCGTTTGGACGTGGGTTCTCAACTCCTCTGGGTAAATACCAAGGAGCGTGCCTGCTGGGTCGCACAGTAAGACTGCCTTCTGAGTTATAAGAAGCTGCCAAACCATCTTACAAAGCAGCCGCACCATTTCGCGTCCCCACCAGCCACACAGAAGGCTCACGTTGCCCACACCCTCACCCGCACTTGGCGTCCGTGCTCTGGATTTCAGACATTCCAGCAGGACTGTGGTGGCATCTCACTGTCACACACAGATTTAAAGTCAGGGGAAAACCCACTCTTCAATATGTATTGTCTTAGTTAATAAAAACATATTATGAAAAGGTATAAAATAAAGAAAAAGTGTCAAAAATGTCTGTGTGGCACCCTCAGCTGAACACTGCGGACCTTCTGCCGTGCAGCCAACCAGAAGTTTCCAGAGGCAAGGTCTGGGCCGCCTGCACACTGCACCCACGGCTCTTCATGAGGCATTAGAATAAACAGGTCTCCCACCATTAAACGGCCTTCCCAAGTCCAGTTACCAACCAGAGCCTAGTATTCCCAGCAACGGACCCACCACGCACATTTGCCGATTCCCTTCACCAAGCCACCGTCACACAGGTGTTGCCTGTTCAGCAGCTTGGTGCGTGAGCATCCCGCCGGCAGTGCTGGAGATGCAGGGGACACTAGTTCAATCCCTGGGTCAAGAAGCTCCCCTGGAGAAGGAGATGGCAACTGACCCCAGTATTCTTACCTGAAAACCCTCTGGACAGAGGATCCCAGTGGGCTATAGTGCACAGGGTCACAGGGTTGGACGTGACTGAGCGACTAAGCGCAAGGCATAAATAAGCATGACGCACACAACTGTGCCCAGAAAAGCTAATTTCTGCATTTAGTGCCTCATCCAGGACGGATGCTCAGGGTCAAAGCAGGGTGAGCATTCTGGGGTGTGCAGGGTCAGTTTGAAAAGGTAATTCTGGGAAAGTCCACACACGGTGAGGCTGCACACAAGTATTTCTTTGTAAATTCAGCTTCCCTCCTTCGGGACTCCTGTCTATTATTTTATCACCGGGGCTGTCACGGAATTGAACTGCTTGGCCCTGTTCAGAGTCAGGTCTGCTGGTGTGTGACACAGGCTTCAAAGCACTGCGATTCTTGAAGCCAAGGTCGCTGACCTTGGTGACAGGCTACTCACAGATTGTTGAATAACTTGATATTTTGTTCAAAATGAAGATGGTCTTGAAGCAAAGAATGAGAAAGTAACTAACAGGGACTTAAACAGTTGCCAAGGTAAGAGCATTTTACAGATGGGTATGTGGAACAGTTTTATCTTTGTGTGATTTTGCTGTCAAAAATGATGATTCAACCAAAGGAAAAAAAAAAAAGCAAACCTTATCTGCCTCTTAAAAAAAAAACAAAAGCCTCAGAAAGACAGCTTTGAACCTGCTTTGCATCCATTTTGGCACATATAAAAATGCACTACTCACTAGTTAGATCCCAAAATCCACTGCATGATATCGGTGGAAACAAAGTTAATAATCAACCTCGACAAAATTACTGTCGTAATTGGTGGACGAGATGAGACAGAAAGAAGGGATCTTGTCGCGGCCAGGCTCCCACCAGCTCCAGCCCTGCTCAGGGGCGCTGTGTGTCCATGCTAAAGCCAGGCCCTTGGTGTGGGAGGAGGACCTGCTTCCCGACCTCCAAGACACGGAGCAAAGGTGAGCGCGACCCTGGCAGGCAGGGGGAAGAGGCAGCATGCGCGGGGAGGGGAGGGGCTCAGGAGCCCCCAGAGACCCCGTCTGGAGACCAGTGTGGGCGGGAGCCACTGGCAGCTTCCCTCCCCTCTCCACCCCCCGGCACCCCCAGGTCAGGTGTATATGGAGCACCTCCACCTTTCAGACTACAGGCAGCCTGTGGCAGGAAAGATGGTGCCACGGGGGGCAGTGAGGCAAAAGGTAATCGCCCGCAGGTACACGCTGCCCGTGGACACCAGGCAGGAGGCGCGCGGGGCCAACGGGCCCTGGGAAGCCAGCTGCTCCCCAGGAGATACCTCTGAGCTGAGTCTTGGAAGATGAGCAGGCGTTCAATAAATTGCGTTGACTGATAAGTCATTATCATAACTTGCTTTCCCCAAAGGACTGCAGAGAATCCCTTAGTTGAGTAAATAAACTGAGATAAGAGGTCCAGCCAAAAAAAAGAAAACTGCTAAGCCAGCTAAGAGATAAGCCAGAAATGCTATCCCATAAGGATTACTTATAAAAAATCAATGTTTTAAGCAAAACAATAATTAACTGTGTGCTTCCCTTGGAGGCGGCCGGCAGCCACGGGTTCACGGGTCGGGCTCACGGGCTGGTTCTGCCACTTCCATCACGGCCGCCGCCCTCCAGCTCCTCCGGCGGCCGAATGTGTGAAGAAGCACTGCTTGCTCTCTGCTCTGAGTAACCCCAGGGAGCCACGGGCAGGAGAACCTCCACGGCTCTTGTTTGCAGCCAGAGCACGGGACTCACAAGGGCCCTGGGCAAAGTCCGTACTGACCCTCGGGCCAGTCGTGCCGAGCAGGGCGGGCACGGGGCCCCTCTGGCTGAACACGCGCCCCTCGCTCCCCCGGGCGGGCTGCGGCGTCGGGAGGGGGTCCTGCTTCGTGCCGCCAGAGCCCACCTCGCGGTCCGCACAGGAGCCTCGGGCCACCGACACGCTGAGGGGGGCCTCACAGCAGACGGAGCGCAGGCTCTGTGCTCATGGGCGCACTGACCACTGGCCTGTCCCCTCGCCAGCCTCCAAAACCAGAGCGCAGCCGGCGGCTAGAGTCTGCTCTCTCCAGGATTCAACAGGAAAAAAAGGCCAAGAAGGGCCGGTGGCCCTGGGGTGGCGGGACAGGCAGGGGCCCTGGAGCCGTCCGGGCCGAGCCGCCCGGCAGGCACCGTGCGCCTTCAGGGGTGTCCACGCGGGCTGGGCGGCCCAGTCTGCTCGGTCGCCTGGGTTTTCTCCCCCTCTCAGGCCTGCTCTGGACTCTCAGCCCTGGGGGTCTCCGTCAGTGGCTGCGTTCGGCAGGGGGAGGGGGCCGGCAGTGTTGCAGAAGACCCCCGCGGTGCCCCTGCTGTGGAGGGCCCGCCCTGGCACTGGAGGGCCCCGGAATTATGACCACCCGAGGGCAGCAGGGCACGTAAGCCGCTAGAGATCCCACTCCCGTGTCCGTCCAGAAGAGCAGGGTGAAGGCCTCGCCTGGAGCATCACATGCTGAAGACACTGTGGAGAGGAAGACCCTCGTCTCGGGCTGCAGAGGGTGCGGCAGAAACAGCAGGACGGGGCGGGTCTCCTGATGAGGAGGACGCTCGCCTGATACACGGGACATGCCGCCCTCTCCACTCAGCCATGTCCCCAAAGAACAGAGAGTCACCGGTTTGTTGGTTTGTTGAGCGTACGATTCGGCTGTGGTGGAATCCTCCAGGCTGGTAATTATTTCTGCAAACACAAGTGTGTGGTCAGGAGGTGACTTCACGCAGCTGTCCACATGCGGGGGTTTCGCCTGTGTTCACACACGGAAGGCGGTCTGGAGTCTTGGGTGACACTTGTGGCTTTGACACGCGAGCAAAGGGAAGCACAAAGGGACAGAGTCAGAGCTCACGCCCTGCCTTCCTGCCCTGTCCATGAGGGCGTGTGTCCCTGCGCCCTGACCTCTGGCTGCGGGGAACAGGAAACCTGCCTGCGTTTCCCCAGCTGCTTTGAGAAAGGGCAGCAATGGGCCTTGGAGTCTGCCCGACAAGCCAGCGCCCAGCGCCTGCCTGCCTGATCATGTTCGCCTTTCTTGGTGTTTGCCATTCTGGCAGTTTTCTGAAGGAGATGTCCGATTCCTGGTTTTGGTCGTTTTCCACGTGTTGAGGAAGCAAACCCAGGAGCTGGGCAGGTTGGTCACCAAGCTCCCAGGATGCTGTCAGCCTGCCTGAAAAGTGTCCATCTCTGGACCAGCTCTGGCTGTGTATGAGCTGCTCAGGATGCCCAGCAGCTTGTCTTCCCTGCCGCCTGGCACCCAGCCAGCACCCTGTGATGATGGAGTCTGTTTGCTGGAACCCCACAGGGGTGGCAGGTGGGTGACCCTGCAGCCCAGCCACTGACATCACCCTGCTCCCCGCTACAGACTGTGGCCCAGGCGTCTTAGTAACCTGAATGCAGAGGGGACTCTGATCCTCTTGCTGGAACTGCTGGCCACCCACCACCGTGGAGGGAGCATCAGCCCGTCCCCAGGCACTCTTCCCGGCTCCCCGCCAGCCCCAGGTCACATGAAGACCCACAAGGAACAGGGTCTCATACACATCACCTCCTGCCGTGGAGGGGGCCCCGACACTGCCCTTGACCCAAGCACCCCCTTTCATGCCCCCTTTCGACACAACTGCTGATGTGTGTGTCTGCCTCCCCAGGGGTCCCAGAGACCAGCAGCGCTCAGGTCCAGCCCAACCATGAAGGGAGGGCCACAAGGTGGGGAGGTTCTCAGAAAGCTCTCTTCTCCATCTTTCCAGGAAGTAAGAAAATGATGTCAGGATTTGCCCCCAAGAAAGGGCTAGCAGTCAGAGGGCTCCCGGCACCCAGATGGCAGTCTGCTGTGAGGAACGCCCCGGGAGAAGGAAAACCGTGTTCAAGCCGCCCACTTCCTGCCGGCTGGTGCCAAGGGCAGCAGCGTGGCGTCTTGGCCTGCCGTGCAGGAGTGACCGCCCTGAGTCTCGTCCCCTCACTGCCCCGCTGGGCTGCCAGAGCACCAGCCTTGTGGCCCTAGACCGGCAGGCACTGCAAAGGGAGGGCTGGGAACCGGCATGTCGGGAGGAGATATGTCTCCATGCTCTAAAGGATCGTTCAGGTCCTGAGAGGACGCTCAGCACAGAGCCCAGCCTCTGGACTCACAGAGCAGGGTGATGTCTGCTCGTGGGGGACACACCAGCATTGCCAGGGCTGACCCTGGATCCTCCATCAGAACCTTCCCCCTTGCCCTCCAGTAGGAACCAAGGTGCACCTTTAAGTCCAGGTCTAGAGACCAAGAAAGGAAGCTTCTCTTTTGGAGAGAAAAACAAAAACCAACTGGAACTAAGATGGGAATGAACCTCAGCTCACCCTCTGCAGACATTTCTACATTCACAGCTCCATGACAGACGCTGGTGGCCTTGACCAGAAGTCACAGAACCAAGAGCAGGAAAAGGGAAGGTCCCCTGCTCCCTTGGAGCCCCCGCCTTTCCCAGGAGACCCCTGCATCCCCTCCCCATCGTTAGCCTCACGCTCCCTGTCTTTACTCTTAAAATCGAATCCCTCGCCCTGCGGGTGAGAGGCCCATCTGTGCACCACGGCCCGGCTTGTCCATCCTTTGGCCACTGAACAGAGCTAACGCCACGCCATGTGTGTGCTGTCCCTTCAGTCGTGCCCGACTCTTGGCAGCCTCACTCGCTGTAGCCCGCCAGGCTCCTCTGTCCATGGGACTTCCCAGGCAGGAATGCTGGAGCGGGTCGCTGTTTCCTTCTCCAGGGCGTCTTCCTGGCCCAGGGACTGAACCCATGTCCCTCGTGTCTGCTGCACGGGCAGGCGGGCCGTTATCACTGACACCCCTGGGGCCCCTGGCGTTGCGCAGACGTCGGTTTGCTTTGTTATTTGGCTACGTGAACCCAAGGGGAAAAGAACGTTCTTCCCGGGGCAGAGGGTCTCAGCCGGGTCAGGGTTAATTCTGCCCCATGGAGCGCCGCAGGGCGCACACGGCTGTCCCTGAAAAGAGCGTCATTTTCTACCAGATGCAGTGGCAATGGCAAAAACACAGACTTTTGCCTGAAAAAAAAAAAGGCATTTCCCCGCGTGAGTCACAGCAGGTGGATTCCATTCCTCCCAGGCAGCCCAGGTTTTGGTGACCTTGAAAAGGACACACAGCCTGTGTCTGCACAACAAAAGGCATGGGGAGGGCTTCGGGAGACGCTTCCCAAAACGCTGCTGCCCCTCACCGGGCAGCTGCTCTCCGGCCGCGTCACTGCGTTCGGCGCACAGGACTCACGGGACCGCTCGTCACCTCCCACGGCAGCGGTGACGCCCAGGGACGATGCCCGCCCCGCCTGTCTCTACAGAGGCGCATTCAGACAGCGACGCCATCAACGAGCTGACAGGTTTCAGGGATTTTTCTGCTTCCTTGTGTGTCTCTCCGTTATGAAATTAAGTTGATTGACTGCCTCATAATGGAGACACCAACCCGCCTTTCCCTTCAGCACCAGCCAGCAGTGGGCACTGTCCTGAGTCCCCAGGGGACCACGCGCAGCCATCACAGGGCTGGTTGGAGGGTCTCATGGACCCTCGCTGGACGGGGCTTTCACCGGTCGCATCCACACTGCTCAGAGCCAGCACTCCAGGAGACAGCCTCCGGACCAGGGCTCCACCCACACCCCCAGCGAAGACGCACGGTGTCTGAGTACAGGAGCCTCTGAGACGGGAATGGTCCCAGACACGTTCTCGTCCTGTCGCTGCTCCTGACGGGTGCTGCGCGGGATCCATGGGTCAGCAAATAGGGGGCACTGGTGCCAGTCCCTGTAGAACCGATATCCCGGTGATATGAAAATGTGAGTCTGCAGAAGCAAAGCATCCATCGGGGTTGGGGGCTGACATCCTTGCTGATGCGGGAACAGCAGGGAGCAGTTCTTCTCTCACACGCAGACTGGTCCAGGGAGCCCGGCAGCCTGCGTGGTCTGGTTCAACACTACCTCCCTGGAAACTAGCCCAGCCTCCCCGGGAAACAAGTGTCCCCCAGGGCAGTGAAGACGCTGTTCCTGAGTCACAGAGGCCACGAGGGTTCAGGGAGCTCAGGCCCGTCCCCGGCAAGGCCCTTATAAGTTGTCTGCGCATAGTTTATGCTCAGATAAAAGCCTCTCAGCTCCCTGACATTTTTAAGGCATCTGCATAGGTGCTGGCTTCACAAAGGGGCAGAGGGAGGGGGGAGGGAAGAAGGGAAGGAAGCAGGGGACAGGCGGCAGGCTCAGGGGGCAGGAGCATAGGCTGCTTGGTGCAGTGTACTCACTCCTAACCGTCACTCCTGCCGGTGAGTTCCGGGGAGCCTGTCGCCTCACCTAGACTGCTCATGGTCTCAGGCAAGGCCAGAGAAGACCCGTACCGTCAGGGCCAAGAGCGGAGAAAAGGCTCCTGGGAGAAGTGACGCTCGCTGAGATATCCGCACATTTACTGCGCCGATGCAGAGAGAAGACCACGGCCATATGGGCCTGGAATCCATGAAAACCCCAACCAAAACATACGGAAAGTCAAGACGGACCCAAGAGGAGGCGGGTCATCCTGTGTCCCCGGGGACGATCAGACTTCAACAGACCTGCCCGACTGCATGATGGAAGCAGGCCTTACATGGTCCGAAGGCACCAAACACGGATGCGTTCAGGGCTGCAGGTCTCAGGCAGCCGTGCTCCTCAAAGCAAACACGTCCAAACCCACTTGCAATCACTCCTCTGCCCTTCATCGCCTGGGGAAGCCGCTATCTTAGGGGGCAGCTCCTCCTTCCATCAGGACTTTCCACTGGGGACTCCTGGATGAGACAGCCTCCCTGGGTCCCCGGGAGGAGCAGAGGCAGCTTGCAGCCTTAAACACTAAGCTACGTGTGACACCATGCCTGCAGGAAGGCGCACAGGCACACACACACCCCCATTCTCTTCGTGCGGACACAGCCACATGTTCACCCGCGTGGCCTTGCAGAGGCACCCGTGACCAGCCCAGCACAGCAGCGCTGCGACCTGTCACCGGAGGCTCTGCAGCCAGAGGCATCCGGGTCAGGGCTCCCGTCCTTAAGGGACAGTTTATCATCACGGAATCCACACGGACACCGTGGCCCGGCCCTTCCTCTCCTGTCTGGACATCCGTGTCCTGACCTTCGGCGTCCAACACAATGCTGCAGTTACAAGGTGGCATGGTCCTCAAGGATGCCTCCTCTCTCATCCGTCAATGCCCATGTGCCCTAGGTGTCTCAAGGGCAACACTCTGCCCACAGTCATCGGCCTTCCTCCTTCCGTGACAAATGGTAGAACCCCATCTCTGCTTCCCACGGTGCATCCAGTCTTCCTTTTCTGGAGTCAGGGGACCTTTCTGAGTGTCCATCACGGGCGCGGTCTCGCAGCAGCATCTGGGATGCGTTCCCCGGGGCTGCCCACACAGCATGGGAAGTCTACCAGCAGGTCTGTCTCTCTATCACAGGGAGTGAATGCAAACAGGCTAATTAGATCAGGAGAGAGTCAAGGTTCGTTTCCAATTAAAAAAAAATCCCCTCTACTGAGGATAATCCTGCCTGAAATGAATACTTATTTTCCTTAAAAGAGTGAATAATATGTTGTTTCTATAAAAGGTGTTTGTGTTGATGCCGGAGACCAGCAGGCTGTTATCACAAGGGAAAATTCAAGGCTTGGTTCTCAGGGACGCACTCACATCTCTCTTCTTCCGAGGGCAGGGCTGCCTGGGCTGGTGAGGCTAGAGCTCCAGGGCCTTCATTCAACAGACTCTCCCAAGGCTCCAGCCCTAATTCCTGCCCGTGACTTTGTATTCTTTTCCTTAAAGTGCACACTGAGTTTGTATAAATTTCACTAAAAAACACCTGGTCTACCCCTGCTTACCACCTTCAATACCAAAAGTGTTGCTGAAAAAAAAACACAAAGAAAAAAACATCTTTTTACAAAGCCACTTGGAAAGATTTGACCCAAATCTACATCCCCTAAACTGTGCCTAGCAACTAGATATTCGGACTGAACCTTTCTAGGTTCTCAGAGCTCTAGCTTAAAGCACGTTTGCGTGCATCCAACACCCATGATTGTGAGAGATGTGGCGGTAAACTCAGGCAGTTTGAGACACAACATTCTGAGGTTCCTGATGCAGTTTTTCTGAAGACGTTGTCGTTGTTCAGTCGCTAGGTCGTGTCCGACTTTTGTGTCCCTTCGGTGGCAGCAAGCCAAGTTCCCCCTGTCCTTCACTGTCGTTTGGAGTTCGCTCAAACTCATGTCCATTGAGTCAGTGATGCCAGCTAACCACTTCATCCTGTGTCACCTCTTCCCCTCCTGCCCTCAATTGTTCCCAGCATCAGGGAATCCTTTCCAATGAGTTGGCTCTTTGCTCAGGTGGCCAAAGTACTGGAGTTTCAGCTGCAGCATCAGTCCTTCCAATGAATATTCAGGGTTGATTTCCTTTAGGATTGACTGGCTTGATCTCCTTGCTGTCCAAGGGACTCTCAAAGAATTTTCTCCAGCACCGCTATTTGAAAGCATCAGTTCTTCCATGCTCAGCTTTCTTTACGGTCCAACTCTCACATTCATACATGACTACTGAAAAACCTTAGCTTTGACTAACTAGATGAACCTTTGTTGGCAAAATAAGGTCTCTGATTTTCAGTATGCTGTCTTTGTTTGTCGTAGCTTTCCTCCCAAGGAGCAAGCATCTTTAATTTCACAGCTGCAATCACTGTCCACAGTGATTTTGAAGCCTCCCCCCCAAAAAAAATAAGATCAGCTACTGTTTCTACTTTTTCCCCATGCATTTGACGTGCAGTGATGGGACACGGTGCCATGACCTCAGTTTTTGGATGTTGAGCTTTAAGCCAGCTCTTTCACTCTCCTCTTTCACCCTCATTGAGACGCTCTTTAGTTCCTCTTTGCTCTCTGCAGTTAGATTGGTAGCATCTCCGTATCTTAGGTTGTGGATATTATTCCCGGCAATCTTGATTCCAACTTGTGATTCATCCAGCCCAGCATTTCACATGACGTACTCTGCACAGAAGTTAAACAAGCGGGATGACAATACACAGCTTTGACATACTCCTTTCCCAGTTTTGAACCAGTCCATTGTTCCGTGTCTGATTCCCACTGTTGCTTCTTGACCTGCATACAGACTTCTCAGGAGACAGGTAAGGTCTAGCTCTTTTCTTGGCTTTCAGACCACAAGCGTATGTAATCTGAGAAAACAGTGTATATTCTAATGGGCATTTCTTATTATACAGCTCTAGAGATAAGTGACTCTGGGCCACTGAGCTGACCAGTCTTCTCAGGTGTCTCTAAGCTGTAATAACAAAACTTCCCCACTAGCAAACTGAGAATGGAATGTGCTTTTCTAAGCTCTTTGATGGACACTTAACAGAAGCTACAATCCCTGCCAGCGTTAGAGGGGAAGGATTAGGAGCATCCGCTGGGAACAAGGACTGAGTGCCTGCTGCCACTCCTCCATCAGGAGCTGCAGCGAAAGCTCGAGACAGTGAAGGTGAGCACAGAATTTTAAAAGTAAAATTAATGCACTCAAGGATGGAAAGGGAGAAACAGACCCTCTGCCCGGTCAACACGTTTGGAGTTCTGCAAGGCAGTCTCGCGTCCTTCAAAGCAAGTGACGGACTTTGACGACTTACATTAAGACGTCTATAAGAACTCTCAGGAAGTATTATGAAGAAATGATGCTCAATTGCCTACAGAGTGTTCATGGACAGTGAAAACTTGAAAATAGTTTCCTTTGGCATATTTATGCTAAATAAACTCTGACTCATCAGTCACATTTTTAAAAATTCATTAAAGATGACAGTTGCTAGTTTATACTATGACGAAGAAATCTGTATTAAGATATTGTCTCAGGAGAACACAAAACTCTGTTACAGTGGTGAATCAGGTACAGCAAAGCATCAGTACGTTAGCAACGTCTGCAAGCATATATGTGCTGGAGCTGTGGGAGACTTTTTTCTTCTGTCTATATTTGGTAGTTTCCAATTTTTCTAACAAATATGTTAGAAAATATGAAGTATTTTTAACAAATGAAGTATTCTAACAAATATGAAGTATTGTTAAGCTGGGGAAAATGAAATGTATTAAATAGGCCACTTTTGCATATAAACACCATATGTTTATACCTTTTAAATATTTTAGTTATAGGACAAATGGATGCTTTAACTATTTTTATAAGGTCACAGATTCATGAGCATGAATTAAATGTCTTTGATATAATACCTTGACACCTTATTGAGTGGTCATGCTAAAATATACTCACAAAGACATCTTTAAGATTGTCACAGATAAATAATAAATAAGTAAATAAACCTTCCCACGCTGCCCTGTCCCACTTGGGGACTCCAGGTACACAATAACTGAGCACTAGAGAGGGGTTGAGTGAAAGACACACTGGATTTCAAAGACAATATGAAACAAATTAATGTGACTGTCTCATTAATACTTTTTTATTTTTATTTTTTATTTTTTATTTTTTTTATTATTGTTTTTGCCATACATTGTCATGATATCAAAATATGGAACGCTTCACGAATTTGTGTGTCATCCTTGCGCAGGGGCCATGCTAATCTTCTCTGTATCGTTCCAATTTTAGTATATGTGCTGCCGAAGCGAGCACTCATTAATACTTTTATATTGATTATCGAGTTCACGTTGAAATGATAGTGTTCTAAATATACTGGGATAGATAAAATAAATTACTAAAATTAATTTTACATTAATTACTAAAATTAATTTTACATTTTATATATGCTACTAGAGATCAGTGGAGAAATAACTCCAGAAAGAATGAAGAGACAGAGACAGAGCAAAAACAATACCCAGTTGTGGACGTGACTGGTGATCAAAGTGAAGTCTGATGCTGTAAAGAGCAATATTGCATTGGAACCTGGAATCTTAAGTCCATGAATCAAGGCAGATTGGAAGTGGTCAAACAGGAGATGGCAAGAGTGAACATTGACATACTAGGAATTAGCAGACTAAAATGGACTGGAATGGGTGAATTTAACTCAGATGACCATAATATCTACTACTGTGGGCAAGAATCCCTTAGAAGAAATGGAGTGGCCCTCATAGTCAACAAAAGAGTCGGAAACGCAGTACTTGGATGCAGTCTCAAAAGTGACAGAATGATCTTTGTTTGTTTCCAAGGCAAACCACTCAATATCACAGTAATCCAAGTTTATGCCCCAACCAGTAATGCTGAAGAAGCTAAAGTTGAACGGTTCTATGAAGACCTACAAACCCTTCTAGAACTAACACCCAAAAAAGATGTTCTTTTCATTATAAGGCACTGGGATGCAAAAGTAGGAAGTCAAGAAACACCTGGAGAAACAGGCAAATTTGGCGCTGGAGTATAGAAGGAAGCTGGGCAAAGGCTAATAGAGTTTTGCCAAGAGAACACACTGGTCAGAGCAAACAACTGCTTCCAACAACACAAGAGAAGACTCCACAATGGACATCACCAGATGGTCAGCACCGAAATCAGACTGATTATATTCTTTGCAGCCAAAGATGGAGAAGCTCTGTACAGTCAGCAAAAACAAGACTGGACAGCAAGGAGATCCAACCAGTCCATCCTAAAGAAAATCAGTCCTGAATATTCTTTGGAAGGACTGATACTAAAGCTGAAACTCCGATATTTTAGCCACCTGATGTGAAGAACTGACTAACTGGAAAAGACCCTGATGCCGGGAAAGATTGAAGGTGGGAGGCGAAGGGGCCAACAGAGGATGAGGTGGTTGGAAGGCATCACGGACTCAATATACATGAGTTTGAGTAAGCTCCAGGAGTTGGTGATACTCAGAGAAGCCTGGCATGCTGCAGTCCATGAGGTCACAAAGAGTAAGGGGACATGACTGAGTCACCGAACTGAACTGAACTGATACTTTTGGAAAATATGAGTACCAGAAACTTTTAATTTTCATCTGTGATTCTCATTGCATTTCCATTGGAGAATACTGCTTTAGAATGGGTACTGGCATCTAGAAGCTTCCAATGACAGGAAAGTAAGGTAATAATCATGCTTCATTTAGAAACACACAGTTAACACACAGCCTGGCATTCTGTTCATCATTTGTTAACGGCGTCTCTGCACTGGTACCACGATTCAGTATCGTATCTGTCACTTACACTCTCATGCTTTGACAAACTGATTCATTACTTTGTGAAATGCCACCCATAAATTCAAGGGAAAAAATGATCACCAAGACATAAATTCTTAGTTATTTAAAATGATATGAGTCACGTTGGTAAGCACAAATCTCATTTAGTTTTTTCATTATCTTGGCCATCTCTCAATTTTAGTTGATGTCTGAATAATTTACCACTTGATCTGGGGACACAGCCAATTTTCCTACCAAAGGGGCCTTGAAGTACAGTCTAGAAAAGATAAAGTGACCACGCTTGATTACTGCCGAGAAGGCACCTGCCTCCATCCCGCCTAGAGATCATGTAGGGGACGTCTGCGAGAGCAGTGGGGATGGAGCTGGCATCAGAGATGCGCTGAGGACGTGAGCCATTTGTGTCGATCACCAGCATCCCAAGGATAGTGCGGCAAACTCTTTACAGGTGAGAAAGCTCAGGCACACAGAGGTTAAAAACCCTCCCAAAGCCACACAGCTGGGGAGCGCTTCCAGGCGAGAACAGTGGAGGAGGCAAGGGCGCCCGCTGCAGTGTTCCTGCCTGGAGCATCCCACAGACAGAGGAGCCTGGCGGGCTGCGGTCCGCGGGGGTGCAGACTCAGACATGACTGAGCAACTAAACGGAAACAACCAAGGGGCGCATTAGAAGGTGGCTTTGGGGAGTGCTTCTCACATCCAAGTATTCTTCCGACCTCTCCCAGGTGGTGTAACCTACAGTACTTCTCGCGTTCTCTCCCGTCGCTTCGTAGCAGCTGGGGGTGGTGTGGACACATTAGCTGGAGGACCGATCCCAGACTGGGCAGCGAAAGGTCTCTAAGGGTCAAACGCCTTTCCATCTTCTACTGAAATATCTGATTTCCTCGATAGGAAAGCAGTGTCTCCCCCAACTTTCTAAGTAAAATTGGGAACCTGAAAGATGATCTGTTCATCCCTTTTCCTCCAGAAATCACTGGGCACGGACGGGGTCCCCCCAGTTTGAGAGTTGAGGCAGAGGGGCAGTGGTGACATCATAGTTTGATTTCCTAGTCAGTCGAGCTGATTCTTGACTAGGAGTGCCCAGTCCATCTCCATTTACTCCTCCACGTCCAGCCCATCACTGGCATCTGGACGCACAGTCTTACGTGAAGGCAGACCAGACGGTCCAGGATGGTTGCTCTGTGTGGACACCAGTGGTCAGGGAAGGTCAGGGCTCACCTGTGCTGGACCCTGAGGCTCCTTGGAGCAGCTCCAAGGAGGAAATGAAAGATCTCTTCCTGAGGTTCTTCCAGATGTCTAACCCTGCGGCTACCACAGGGAGAGCCCCTCCTTCCCCAGACACGCCGTTGTTCTCGTTGTTGCTCAGTCGTGTCCGACTCTTGCCTGCCCCACGGACTGCAGCACACCCGGCTTCCCTGTCCTCCACTGTCTTCCGGAGCTTGCTCTAACTTGTGTCTATTGAGTTGGTGATGCCATCCAACCATCTCATCCTCTGCTGCCCCCTTCTCCTTTTCCCGTCACTCTTTCCCAGCATCAGGATCCTCAGATACATTGACTGGTTAAAAACCAATCAAGCTGTGCATTGATATGGGGCTATTTCTTTGTGGAACCAATGGATGCGACTCTGTCACGGCTCCATCGGGGTCACGTGGCCAACAGCAGGCCCAGGCAGCATGCAATACTCTAGTTTCCAACAGCACAAAGAAGAAAGAAGCATTTTCAGGCATTCTGTATTACATAAGTAATACATGCTCACTGCAAATGGGAAATGAAAGAAACTACATCATTGGAAATAAAAGTGGCCCCTCATCCCCACATCCAGAAATAACCATTATATTTTCTGATGTTTCCTTCCATCTTTTATCAGTACGTGTGTGCGGTACTCTCAAAACTGGCATCATCTAGCTCACAGAGGTTGTAAACTGCTTCTAAAAATTACTAAAAATAAAACAAAACCTTTTTCTTTTATCTGATTAATCTTCCAAAGTACTTCTACTAATAGTTGAAGAGTAGAAAAAAATCAATTCATTTTTATTGATACATGGTAACTGACTTAACCAGTTATTTAGTCATGGGCAGTTAAGGGTTTTTTTATTCCTTTTGTTATTATAAATTATGAGGTGCTAAATCACTGTGACTACATATTTGTTCTCTCTTTAACTTGTCATAGAAGGAGAATCACTGAGTGAAATTATATTAATTAAAAAAAGTTTTACTGGACTATAGTTGATTTACAATGTCGTGTTAGCTTCAGATGCAGTCAGGAGAGCCGCTGGAGGAGGGCATGGCAACTCACTCCAGTATTCTTTCCTGAAGAATCCCGTGAATAGAGGAGCCTGGCGGGCTGCAGTCCGTAGGGTCACGGAGAGTTGGACAGGACTGAAATGACCTAGCACGCACGTATGGTAAAGTGTATCAGTTACAGGCACACATGTGTCTACTCTGGGCTTCCCAGGTTGCTCGGTGGTAAAGTCTGCCTGCTAAGCAGGAGACATGGGCTCAATCCCTGGGTTGGGAAGGTCCATGGAGAAGGAAACAGTAACCCACTCCAGAATTCTTGCCTGGGAAATCCCACGGACAGAGGAGCCTGGAGGACTACTGTCCTTGGGGTCGCAAAACTGTTGGACACAATTCAGCACCTAAACAACAACAATATCCACTCTATCTTTTAGTTCCTTTTCCCAGATAGGTCATTATAAAGTAATGAACAGTGATCCCTGTGCTGTGTGTGCATGCAGGCGTGCTGAGTTGCTTCAGTCGTGTCCGACTCTTTGTGACGCTGTGGACTGTAGTCTACAGACTCCTCCGTCCATGGGACTGTCCAGGCAAGAATACTGAGTGGGTTGCCATACCCTCCTCCAAGGAATCTTTCCAACCCAGGGATCGAACACACATCTCTTGTTCTCCTACATCGGCAAGTGGGTTCTTTACCACTAACCCCACCTGGGAAGCTCCGGCACTAAACAATAGGTCCTCACTGGTTATTTATTTTATGTATGGTACTGTATGTGTGTGTGTGTGTCAGTCACGACCTCCCAGTTTCCCTCCCCCTCATTTATCCCCTGGTAACCATAATTTCGCATCCTTAGCTCTGACCCCACTTCTGCTTTTTGACTAAGCCCACTCGCACCCTTTGCTAGATTCCGCACACAAGCAATGTCACGTGCTGTTTGCCTTCCTGTGTCTGGCTCTCTTCACTCAGCGCGGCAGTCTCCAGGTCTGCCCCCGTTGCTGCAAGTGGTGTTACTTTGTTCCTTTTTAGGCTGAGTGATGGTCCACTGTATTTATGCGCTGTATCTTGTTTTTGCATTGCTCTGTTGATGGACATTTGGGCTTCTTCCATGCCCTGGCTGTTGTAAATAATACTGCAATGAACACTGGCATGCATGTTTCTTTTTGAATTATGGTTTTCTCTGGATGTATGTCCAGAAGTGGGATTGTTGGGCCATAGATAGTTCTAGTTTCAGTTTTTAAGGACCCTCCATCCTGTTTCCCACAGCGTCTGGACCAGTTTAAACTCCCATCGGCAGTGCGGGAAGGTTCCCTCTTCTCCATGTTCATTGTTTATATATTCTGACCAGTGTGAGGTGATGCCTCATTGTAGTTTTGATTTGCATTTCTATAATAATTAGTGATGTTGAGCATCTCTTCATGTGCTTTTCGGCCATCTGTAGGTCTTCTTTAGAAAAATGTTTATTTCGATCTTCTGCCAAGTTTTGATTGGGTTATTTTTTATACTGAAGTGCATGACCTATTTGTATATTTTGGAGACTAATCCCATGTCGGTTGTTTTGTTTGCATTCTGAGGGTTGTCTTTTTGCTTGATTTATGGTTTCCTTTGCTGTACAAAAGTTCTTAAGTTTAATTAGATCCCATCTATTTAGATTTGCTTTTATTTTCATTACTCTAGGAAGTGTATCAAAAAAGATGTTGCTGTGATTTGTGTCCAAGAGTGTTCTGCCTACCTTTTAAACTAAGAATTTTAGAGTGTCCAATCCTTCATTGAAGTATTTAATCAGAAAGAGAAATCAAGGAAATAATCCCACTCACAAGCGCAACAAAAAGAATACAATACCTCGGAATAAACCTGCCTAAGCAGGCTCTGCTCTTCTCTCTGAGGATTGTTTTGGCTATGTGGGAAAGTTAAAGAAAAGTCAAGTCGCTCAGTCATGTCCGACTCTTTGTGACCCCATGGACTGCAGCACACCAGGCCCCTCCGTCTATGGAAATTTCCAGGCAAGAGTACTGGAGTGGGTTGCCATTTCCTTCTCCAGGGGATCTTTCCAACCCAGGGATCAAACCTGGGTCTCCCGCATTGCAGGCAGACACTTTACTATCTGAGCCACCAGGGAAGCTCTTTTGCATTTCCATACAAATTTTAAAATTTCTTGTTTTAGTTCTGTGGAAAATGCCACTGGTGATTTGACAGAGATCGCACTGAACCGGAAGACTTCCTTGGGTAGGATGGCCACCTGAACAAGACGGACTCTCCCCACCCAGAGCCCGGCAAACCTTTCTGTCTGCTTCTGTCGTCTTCAGCTTCTTTTGTCAGCGTGTTACAGCTTTTGGAGTATGTTCTTCTCCTCTTCTTAATTCAATCACTCAGTCATTTTGTGACCCCCTGGACTGCAGCACACCAGGCCCCCCTGTCCATCACCAACTCCCGGAGCTTGCTCAAACTCATGTCCATCAAGTCGATGATGCCATCCAACCACCTCATCCTCTGTCGTCCCTTCTCCTCCTGCCTCCAACCTTTCCCAGCATCAGGGTCTTTCCCAATGAGTCAGTTCTTCTCATCAGGTGGCCAAAGGATTGGAGCTTCAGCTTCAGCATCTGTCCTTCCAATGAATATTCAGGACTGATTCCTTTAGGATGGACTGGTTGGACCTCCTTGTTGTCAAAGAGACTCTCAAGAGTCTTCTCCAGCACCACAGTTCAAAAACATCAATTTCTGGGTGCTCAACCTTCTTTATGGTCCGACTCGCACATCTGTATGTGACTACTGGAAAAACCGTAGCTTCGACTAGATGGACCTTTGTGGGCAAAGTGATGTCTCTGCTTTTCAATATGCTCTCTAGGTTGGTCTTAGCTTTTCTTCCAAGGAGCAAGTGTCCTCTAATACTGTGGCTACAGTCACCATCCTCAGTTATCTCAGAGCCCAGGAAAATGATGTCACTGTTTCCAAGTTTTCCCCATGTATTTGCCATGAAGTGGTGGGGCCGGATGCCGTGACTTTAGTTTTTTGAATGTTGGGTTGTAAGTCAATGTTTTCACTCTCTTCTTCCACCTTCATCAAGAGGCTCTTTAGTTCTTCTTCACTTTCTTCCATAAGGGTGATGTCATCTGCATATCTGAGGTTTTTGATAGCTCTCCCAGTAATCTTGATCCTGGCTTGTGAGTTATCCAGCCCAGCATTTTGCATGATATACTCTGCTTTTAAGTTAAATAAGCAGGGTGACAATATGCAGCCGTGACATACCCCTTTCCCAATTTTGAACCAGTCCGTTGCTTCATCTCCAGTTCTGACTGTTGCCTCTTGACCTGCATACAGGTTTCTCGGGAGGCAGATAATGTGGTCTGGTATTCCCATCTCTTTAAGAATTTTCCATTGTTTGTTGTGATCCACACAGTCAAAGGCTGCAGCATAGTCAATGAAGCAGAAGTAGATGTTTTATTCTGAAATTCCCTTGCTTTTGTGATGACCCAACGGATGTTAGCAATTTGATCTCTGGTTTCTCTGCCTCTTCTAAATCCAGCTTGAACATCTGGAAGTTCTTGCTTCACATACTATTAAAGTCTAGGTGCAGGATTGTGAGCATTACTTTGCTAGTGTGTGAGATGAGTGCAATTGTATGGTGATTTGAGCATTCTTTGGCATTGCCTTTCTTATTGGAATTGGAATGAAAACTGACTTTTTCCAGTCCTATGGCCACTGCTGAGTTTTCCAAGTTTGTTGGCATATTGAGTGCAGCACTTTGACAGCATCAACTTTTAGGATTTGAAATAGCTGAGCTAGAATTGTAGTAATGCTTTTAAGGCCCACTTGACTTGACACTTCAGGATGTTGGGCTCTAGGTGAGTGACCATCACTGAAGTTGAGGGGGCACAAATATTAAGGTACAAAGTAGGCACAAAGTTTACCCAGGTCATTAAGACTTTTTGTACAATTCTGTGTATTTTTGCCAGCTCTTCTTAATCTCTTCAGCTTCTGTTAGGTCCACACCATTTCTGTACTTTATTGTGCCCATCTTTGCATGAAATGTTCCCTTAGTACCTCTAATTTTCTTGAAGAGATCTGTAGTTTTTCCTATTCTATTGTTTTTTTTTTCTATTTCCTTGCATTGTCCACTTAAGAAGCCTCCTCATCTCTCCTTGCTATTCTCTGCTCATGAGTCCATCAAAATAATTCTTCATTTACGATACCATGTTTTATTTTGTCAAGTATTTTCAGTTTGATTTTTTATATGTTCCACTACTATGATGAAATTCTCTATTTTTCATCCATGTTGCCATCCTTTTCCATTAGACTCATAAATATATGAATCATAGTTATTTCAAAGTCCCTGATTGATAGTTTCAAAATATGTCATCTTAGGATCTGGTTCTACTGTTTATCTTGTCTGTTGACCATTGTTTCCATTTCCTGCTTTGTGTGTCTTGTAAGCTTTTTGTTCAAAGCCAGAAGTCACACATTTTCACAGGTGGCACTCGTGGTAGAGAACCTGCCAGCAGTGCAGGAGAGATGTGGGTTTGACCCCTGGGTTGGAAAGATCCCCTGGAGGAGGGCATGGGAACCCACTCCAGCGTTCTTGCCTGGAGAATCCCATGGACAGAGGAGCCTGGCAGGCCATAGTCCATGGGGTCATGAAGAATTGGACATGACTGAGTGAATCAGCACATAGATGCCATGAGTAGAACAATAGAGAAAGAAGTAAATAGGATTTGCTCCTGGAAATGGGCATACCTTTCCTTCTGCCAAGGTGTTAGTGAATGAGGTATGTCAATGCCATTGGGTGTTGACCTGGTTTGAATTTTTTTGCCACGATTGCCTTCCATGCCCCACAAGCCCTTTAACAATGTCCTTTTCTTCGAGTAAGTTCTGGGGTGTCTTAGTATTTGTGCCTCCTCAGCTTTCAGTGATCTCCATATTCCTGCGCCACAGAACAAGGTCCCTCTCCACGCCCGCCCCGCACCAGCGGTAGATGGGTGCTGCTTTTACTTCTATTTGTAAGGTTGGCGATGGGCAGGAGCCCTGGCCTGTGTCAGTCTTGGATAACCTTGTTATCTGGGCTCCCAGTGCAGAGTTTCCTAGTGTTTCAGCTTCTTTTATTCTATTTGAGGGATTCTGAAATACTTTGTTTCCTCAAATTTCTCACTTCTCTTCCCAATTTTACCAACATAATTTGAGGTTATGTATTCAGATTACAGGTATTTTTCTCAGCTTTAGGTTGGGGAGAAAAAACTTCTCAGAATTTTTCACTCACTTCTTAACCAAATTAACAAATATTCACATATATTCTAAATTATTGAAAAAAATTGTTGACAATTACAGATATTTTGGAACCTGTCATCACCCCATTTTTAGCTGTTGCTTTAGATTAATTTATCAGAGGAAACTAAAGAGAAAAAAATAAATTTTTATGATATAAAGTTTTCCCAAATTTTTCATACTCTATAAAAAATTCAAAAGGGGTAGTGTTGTCATGATTTGAAAATTAGAGGAAACAAGGAGTTAAATCCTTTTTTTTAAAAATAAATCTTACTGTTAATTCCTTGACAAAATAGAATCAGTAGGAACAGATTCCAAATCACCATATAAAACACAAATAAACAAAATTTTTAAAAAAATCCAAGGCACAGCAAAAGAATAAAACAGACTAAAATAAAGGAATAACAAAAGACCATGAGAAACAGGAATAATGACATGACAGAAAAAATACAAAAATAGGAAGTCAAATATAAGTGTGCTAAGTATAAGTATCCACCTTTAAAAAGCAAACGCAGAAACTGTGCCTTTAAACCACAGAGGTAAACTTAAAACAATTGCGGCTGATTCGAATTGCTGCATGGCAGAAAACAGCACGATATCTTAAAGCAACTTTCCTCCGGTTAAAAAATAAATTAAAAAGATAAGGGAAACACTGACAAGCTCGATAAAACAGAAATGCGGACCGACAGCAGCACGAAGTTGGGCTTGAGGCGGGAGCGCCAGAGGGGAGAGGGGAGGCCGCCAGTGGCCGACGCCTCTTCCTTGCTTACACGTATGGGTGACTTCCTGTTGGGCATTTCTTCCTTTGCTCACAGGCTTTTTTCCCTCCTAAGTCTCTAAGGTTTTCCCCACCACGTGATCGCATCTCATGCGGTGCACCGATCCGAAGCTGCGTCCTGTGGGGAGTGGCTCTCCATTCATAAGCTTCAGCAAGACACGGTGATTCTTCCAATCCACGAACAAGGCACATTTCTCCATCTGTTTGTGTCCTCCTTGATTTCTTTCATCAGTGTTCTATAGTTTTCTATATACAAGTCTTTTGATTCTTTAGGTAGAAATACTCCTAAGTATTTTATTCTTTTTGTTTCGATGGTGAATGGAATTGTTTCCTTAATTTCTCTTTCTGATTTCTCACTGTTAGTGTATAGGAATGCCAGGGATTTCTGTGTGTTGATTTTGTATCCTGAAACTTTGCTATATTCACTGATTAGCTCTAGTAATTTTCTCGTAGAGTCTTTAGGGTTTTCAATATAGAGGATCATGTCATCTGCAAACAGAGAGAGTTTTACTTCTTCTTTTCCAATCTGTATTCCTTTGATTTCTTTATCTGCTCTGATTGCTGTGGCCAAAACTTCCAAAACTATGTTGAATAGTAGTGGTGAGAGTGGGCACCCTTGTCTTGTCCCTGATTTCAGGGGGAATGCTTCCAGTTTTTCACCATTGAGGATAATGTTTGCTGTGGGTTTGTCATATATAGCTTTTATTATGTTGAGGTATGTTCCTTCTATTCCTGCTTTTTGGAGGGTTTTTATCATAAATGGATGTTGAATTTTGTCAAAGGCTTTCTCTGCATCTATTGAGATAATCATGTGATTTTTATTTTTCAATTTGTTAATGTGGTGTATTACATTGATAGATTTGCGAATATTGAAGAATCCTTGCATCCCTGGGATAAAGCCTACTTGATCATGATGTATGATCTTTTTGATGTGTTGTTGGATTCTATTTGCTAGAATTTTGTTGAGGATTTTTGCATCTAAGTTCATCAGTGATATTGGCCTGTAGTTTTCTTTTTTTGTGGCATCTTTGCCGGGTTTTGGAATTAGGGTGATGGAGGCCTCATAGAATGAGTTTGGAAGTTTACCTTCGTCTGCAATTTTCTGGAAGAGTTTGAGTAGAATAGGTGTTAAGAATCAATATAGTGAAAATGAGTATACTACCTAAAGCAATCTATAGATTCAATGCAATTCCTATCAAGCTACCAGAGGTCTTCTTCAAAGAATTAGAACAAATAATTTCTCAATTTGTATGGAAATACAAAAAACCTCATATAGCCAAAGCAATCTTGAGAAAGAAGAATGGAACCGGCGGAATCAACCTACCTGACTTTAGGCTATACTACAAATCCACAGTCATTAAGACAGTATGGTACTGGCACAAAGACAGAAA
>ML664216.1:369629-399372 GCA_007570785.1 Antilocapra americana
ATATACACAATGGAATATTACTCAGCATTAAAAAAAAATTCATTTGAAGCAATTCTACTCAGATGGACGAAACTGGAGCCCATTATCCAGAGTGAAGTAAGCCAGAAGCAAAAACAACAATACAGTATATTAACACATATATATGGAATTTAGAAAGACAGTAACGAGAACCCAACATGGGAGACAACAAAAGGAACACAGATGTATAGAATAGACTCGTGGACTTTGTGGATGAGGGTAAGGGTGGGATGATATGGGAGAAGGGCATTGAAGCATGTTAATTGTCATGTGTCTAATCAATCGCCAGCCCAGGATTGATGCTCGGGACTGGTGCAGCGAGATTTCCCGGGGGGAAGGGAGGAGGGAGGGGGGATCCGGAGGGGAAGCATATGTAAACCCATGGTGATATCATGACAATGTATGGCAAAAACAATAAAAAAAAAAAAAAAAGACACGGTGAGCCAGGCTCAGGGTTTCGCCACAAATACATCGGCTGCATTATATTCACTTTTTAAGGCGTTCAAATCAATACTGATGTGCTGTTTGCTGGCTGTCTCACACATCGCCTTGTCACGATCCCATCTCTTTCCTGTCACAGCTACTGCGCATGCTGAAGAATCTTTTCATGTCAGCTTCTGTCACCTCATCCAAACCATCTTTCCATGCAACTTCATGCCTCCATCAGCTCCCTGCTGATTTTTATTTTATTGCTTTCTATACCATTCTTTTCTTCTTATTAAGCTCAACCAAGTGCTGATTTACAGAAAATGTGTACCAGTTCCTCTGCAGCAGCCTTTTCCCAGACCTGTCTTCCCTCTGTATGTTTTGAGTAAATGCATCCTTCATGAAGCAGAGTAGTTTCGGGGCTCCATCACATCTCCCATTTTCTCTCCCTCTCTCTAGTCTTCTTTGAAAGTCACAGTCAGTATTTTTTTCCCCAGCAAGATACTGGTAGAATCCGGCTCTTTGATCTCAAGCCGAAGGGCAGTGCGATCTAGACAACTTTTAGACAAACCTCCAGTTTCCAGCAAACGATCATGTCGTGTGTCCTTACTGCGCAGAAGCTAGGTTTATCGTTCCCCGGCTCGATGCGCTGAGTCTGAGTCGGTGTGCTTCTGAAAGGCTCGAAGGACTCTGAAGTCTTTATTTTTGGATGTGAAGAGCAGAGACTCTTCGGAAAGCACCATTTCCATGCTGGTCCTGCTCCCATCTCCAGCTGTGATAAACCTCACATCCTCAGAAGAAATGCAAGTCCATTCCCCCCTGGGATGAGGAGGGCCCCAGTGCTGCATGGGAGAAGGGAGATGCTGGCAGCAGAGGCAAAGGGATGAGGCCACCTCCCAAGCACAGAGACCTTCAAAGAGGAGGGCGTGCCTGTGTCAGCCCCCAGCAACCTCGTCCCTCCTGCATCGGCCTCTGAGGCCTAGAGCACTTCTCAGCGCAATCCATTCACACCGTAATGAGGGATAATCCCTTAAAAAGCCACTAAGTCATTCACTGGAGACTTCAGTTTCTAATACAGTCGGAGCGTTGCATACGCTTGTATGCCCGCATTTATGTTTCAGTGAGGACGCACTGCCTTCTGCCTGTCACCCTTGCTTGGAGAAGCTGCGGCTCCAGAGCTAAGGAAGGGTGGGAAATCCCAGCACCCGGGAGAGGGCCCAGGACTCCCAGCAGGTCCCGCCTGATCCTAGGATTCCTCTTGTAGGAAGAGGCCTCGAGCTGGGCCCCTCCTGAGGCTGTCCCCTGATGACGCGTGGTTCGTGTGACTGCCTGCTCCACTCCTGCCCAGTCAAGTTCTCTGATCTTCATTGTGCTTCAGGCACATCACCTGCCCCTGCCCCTCCTGCAGAGACCTTCCCTGATCACCTCCTGAGACCCTCCCCGCATGCCTGCAGAGAGCCCCCAGGGCCGCAGCGCCGGGTGATCACCCACCGTCTGCACGTGCCCTGGGAGAGCAGGAGCCTCGAGGGCGCCTAGCGGCCCCATGCCTGCAGCACCGCCGGGAGGAGGCGCCCCGGGTGAGCGCCGTCCAGAAACACGAGGGACCTGCACTCTCCGCTTCTCAGGGGCCAGCAGGCTCTCTTCAGGTCTGCGTCTAACAGCAAATCACCACCTTTATTCTCAACACGTCAGTCTAGCACCTACCTAAAAATGAACTCCTTCAAAACACGTATTCAATTTTAGAGGATTTACCCCAATTAGTTCAAGTTCTGCCAATATTATATAAGACCCTTTTGCAGAACAGTAACTGCTTAACCAACCACAGGCCAGCAGAACGTGGGATCAACAGGATTCTCGGAAGTCACAACATCCCTACCCCCCTCAACCTCTAAGTCACCTCAACAAACCACATGCTCATTCAGACAAAGCCACGTTCGAGTGTCACAGCATTTGAGCTCATGGTACGTACTGCCATTGTCAAGACTGATCATTATACAAAGGTACTGTCTATCCAAGAAAGGAAGACGCGCTGAGCCTGATAGCCCCATTTAAAATGAGGCAGGTCTGACTCTCTCTCCTGGTTCTCCTGGAGTTCTAATAGCACTTATTTGATGAATTTAAAGAGCATTAATAAAATGTATCTATGATCCTAAGGCCATTTATTCTGAACATAATTTATAAGACAGATCAACTTAAGATAGCACTTATATAATATATTCATACATTAATTACATATTAATATACTATATATAATATGATATACCTGCCTCCTGAGAAATCGGTATGCAGATCAAGAAGCAACAGTTAGAAACAGACATGGAACAACAGACTGGATCTAAATTGGGAAAGGAGCATGTCAAGGCTGTTTATTGTTACCCTGCTTATATGCAGAGTACATCATGCGAAATACTGTGATGGATGAAGCACAAGCTGGAATCAAGATTGCCAGAAGAAATACCAATAACCTCAGATATGCAGATGACATCACCCTTATGGCAGAAAGTGAAAAAGAACTAAAGAGCCTCTTGATGAAAATGAAAGAGGAGAGGGGAAAAGTTGGGTTAAAACCCAACATTCAGAAAACTAAGATCACGGCATCCGGTCCCATCACTTCATGGCAAATAGATGGGGAAATGATGGAAACAGTGAGAGATTTTATTTTCTTGGACTCCAGAATCACTGCAGATGGTGACTGCAGCCATGAAATTAAAAGACGCTTGCTCCTTGGAAGAAAAGCTATGACCAACCTAGACAGCATATTAAAAAGCAGAGACCTTCGCCAACAAAAGTCCATCTGGTCAAAGCTATGGTTTTTCCAGTTGTCATGTATGGATGTGAGAGTTGGACTATAAAGAAGGCTGAGCACCGAAAACCTGATGCTTTTAAAGTGTGGTGTTGGAGTAGACTCTTGAGAGTCCCTTAGACTGCAAGGAGATCCAACCAGTTCATCCTAAAGGAGATCAGTCCTGGGTGTTCATTGGAAGGATTGATGCTAAAGCTGAAACTCCAATACTTTGGCCACCTCATGCAAAGAACTGACTCATTGGAAAAGAGCCTGATGCTGGGAAAGATTGAAGGCAGGAGGAGAAGGGGACGACATAGTATGAGATGGTTGGATGGCATCACTGACTCGATGGACATGAGTTTGAGCAAACTCTGGGAGTTGGTGATGGACAGGGAAGCCTGGCGTGCTGCAGTCCATGGAGTTGCAAAGAGTTGGACATGACTGGGTGACTGAACTGAACTGATATTTGTAAATGTATAAATTTATCTAATATAAAACAAAATAATATTTAAATTTATCAATTTATATCAAGTATAAAATTTAAAACAGTAACTTTTAATAGCACATCTGAAAACTTACATGTAAAATGTTTTAATGAGGCTATCTGATATTTTCTCACAAATTACAGTAAAATTGAAACAATATATCTTTTAACTACCTTCTAACTTTACTTGTTCCCCTTTCTAAGTTCTCAGCCAAACAGTTAGTAACATATAAACAACCCCCTAAATGTATTCTTTGGGGTTTCCTGGGTAGCTCAAATGGTAAAGGTTCTGCCTGTAGTAAGGGGACCTAATTTTCATCCTTGGGTCAGGAAGATCCCCTGGAGAAGGGCATGGCAACCCAATCTAGTATTCTTGCCTAGAGAATCCCATAAACAGGAATGTATTCTTTGGGCTAAGGGTCGTTTAACATGTACTTTCCAGATTACTAATCTCTAAGAATGCTGAGATGTATCAAAAAATCAAAACTTCCATGTATAGGTTCAGAAACTTCCATCTCAGAAAAAAAGCATTTGACTTAGTAAAATAGCTCTGATGACAGATACATTATTCCCCAAAAGATATGTAAGCCATATTACAGTCTTGTGGTTCATAACTCCTAAAAAACAGTCCAAGAATCCAAGGAAGAGACCTGACAAGTGGAAGATGAGGTGGACAGTTAGTCTACAATCGACCATGTTAGTAAGAAATAAGCATTTGATTTCATCTGTTAATACAGCTTAGTCAAAAAAGTCAAGGGCTTCCAGGTGGCACTAGTGGTAAAGTATCCGCCTGCCAATGCAGGAGACACAGGTTCGATCCCTGTGTCCGGAAGCGCCCCTGGAGGAGGAAATGGCAACCCACTCCAGTGTTATTGCCTGGGAATTCCCATGGACAGAGGAGCCTGCTGGGCGCTTGTCACCATACGTCCATGGGGTGACAAGCAGCCAGACATGACTGTATGACTGAGCACACGTTGCAAAATGTCAGAAGGTAAGATGTACATGGATATGCTTCAGTATGAAATATGTGCCACACAGCGGCAAGTAAAAATACGCCTGTGATAGAAAAGCTGTGATAACGTGCCAGAAGCTTCTTCACCTAGGTAGATATTTAGCATTCCCACAGTATAGGTTTTCTAAGAAAATTCAGGTGTAATGCAAATGTCAGGATGATATTCAAGAGTGAGCCGACAGGAGGAAAGGTCACTCGAAGCTTTTGTTCGAACAATGGACTAATTTCACTATTTTTTAAACTATATGTGCTGACGGCATTGACCACGCACTAGGAAAGCAAAATGCTCTACTTTCATGCCCCAAAGAGACGCCCAAAGCCCTGGAATACTTGTCTATTGCATGCTCTCCAATCCTCTCTTGTCATCATTCAGTTAGAAAGGAAATGCAACCACCTTCGTGTAAATTAAACGTGTTTTTTCTGTTTTTTTTTTTATGTATGATTTGTGTGAAAATATTACACACCTATTACAGCACAGCCCTGTATAGCCCAGTGTGTTAGTTGGGTACCTAGGCTAAATTTGTTGGACTTAAGAACAAATTGGACTTACGAATGCACTCTGGGAACTGAACGTGTTCATATGTAGGGGACTTACTGGAGTTGAGTGTTCTTTCTGACTTATTGATAAATAAGACCCATAGCAAATTAGACTCATAAGGCAGAAAAAGAGGGAGGAAAACAAATATGTCTCCCAAACCAGCACTGAACTATCCACAGGTACATGTCCTTATTACTAAATTTTAGAGCTACACATTGAGACAATCTTGGTAGGTAGGAAATTACAAGGAAGATAATGAAATTCTGAAGTCATAAAATATCCTGTAATGGGAGGTGGTGCAAGGTAATTGTGGCATGGGTGACATTTGCTTTTGTAATACGATCATATGTTAAGGTGATTTTTAAAATCAACTTAAAAATTCATGAGATGATTTTATTCTCTTGTTACTATATAGGTTTATTATATCATCTTTCAACCAGAGATGATTTCATGGGAGTCTGTTCCAGGACAAATGTTCTCTCAGGTCACTAGACTCCAAAGATAGAACCGAATCCATCTCCCAGGCAGCACACTTCTACAGACCATCACCAGTATCACCCCCACCCTCTGTGGACCACAGAGCTGTGAACCTTATCCTACATAAGAAACGCTTTTAAAAGGAGTTACCTGATCAATTAGGGCCCCTCCTAAGAGCTATCAGCAGAGGATTTGGTATCATTCTAAAAACAGAGCACCAAAAATGCAATTCTGTGCAAATTGTTTCAGCCATCTCTTCACATTAAAACAGATCCCATTCTCCAAAAACATGGTGAATATGCAAACTCAAACTCAATTTCTTTATGAAAAGGAATCCTGACCACAGAAAAGTGATTATATTTTACTGGAAGAATTATTTCATTAAAATGACAAAGATAGTTTTCATAACTAGAACTAGTCTGTAGCTAAACCAAGCAAACAAACACGAAACCAACTGCATATCATCACTGCCAATTGGGCACCAACCTGGCAGGGGCTGAGGTGCCAACACCACTGTGGGCAGAGGCCTGGAGGCAGGAGCTGGTCTGGACAGAGACCCGGCTACTTGGTTTGTCAACAGTTGCGGCTTTTGGTGCCCATGAAACAACCTTGATTCCTCCGGACACATCCACATTGAGTCCAGGGCAAAGGAATTGTTTAAAAAGATCTGTCCAAAGAGAAAGCAAGCATAACATGTAAGACCATGCACATAATAAGAGCTGAAGACTGTAAAAATACTTATTCTGTCTGACATTGAATCCTGAAGAGTCTATGGGTAGTACTCTATAAAAGCACTCTAGATGCATCACTTTCTAGGCCTGGTCTTCAGCCATTCACTTGGTTAGTTCATTCTGGCAGCCAGTTAACAGGTGATAGAGTCACCCCACTGAGGTAAGCAGCGTGTGGGGGAACAAGTCACTGCACTAGCTTCTCTTGGTCTTCAGGTAAACAAAGTGTGGCCAGTATATTTGAATTCAAAACTCAAGTGAGAACCCTGTATGCGAGACAGCAGAAGGAACGCAGATGTACAGAACAGACTCGTGGACTCTGTGGATGAGGGCAAGGGTGGGATGATATGGGAGAATGGCATTGAAACATGTTAATTATCATGTTTCACATTATCATATGTGAAATCAATCACCAGCCCAGGACTGATGCTCGGGGCTGGTGCACCGAGATTTCCCAGGGGGAGGGAATCGGGAGGGAGGAGGGAGGGGGGTTCTGGAGGGGGAGCATATGTAAACCCATGACGGTTTCATGTCATTGTATGGCAAAACCAATAAAAAAAAAAAAAACCTCAAGTGAAAGTGAAGTTGCTCAGTCGTGTCCGATGTTTTGCGACCCCATGGACTGTAGCCTAGCAGGCTCCTCTGTCCATGGGATTTTCCAGGCAAGAGTACTGGAGTGGGTTGCCATTTCCTTCTCAAAAGTCAAGATAAACCATTAGAAAGATGAACATTCACAGCAATAGTGGCAAAGAAAATGCTTTTAAAATGTATTTTTGAGTTATATAATGTTTAAGGCTAGATTCTGATCAATGGGTACAAATTTAAAAACTGAAAAATTCAAAAGGTAGCTTCTGATTCAGAAGTAGAACTTTTCTATTTTTCTATGGAATCCAAATATTTTAAGCTAAAGCAAAATCCCCCACCATCACCATCTATGGTGCTTTTGAACAGGCCAGTCTTATTCTGAAAAGGTTTCTCTCTAGACCTGATGGTGGATCTACTGCAATAAGAAACTAGAAATACACCATGATTTCTGTTATGGGAATTCCCAACAACTTAGTAACGAGTAGCCCGTCTGCCCAATCAAGCTAATTGCATTTTTACCTTACAGTGAGGGATCCTTTTGTCCATCCAGCTTTTCCCAACAGGAAGTGGAAGAGCAGATGCGCAGACATGTGGGAAAATGGGCACCAGTTCCACAGAGGAGAAGGGAGACAGTCCGGTTGATGGGGAGTGACCCCCAAACAGCCACTGGAACCCACAGAGAGAGAAGGGCATGCTCACTAGCCTGTGTCAATCGACTCTACTTCGTGCCAAAAGATGCTGGGGTAGCTGCTTTAAAAGGGATTTTAAAATGTGTGTGTTTGGCTATGAGAAAAATTTCCTCTTTCCAGTCCCCAAACTCCACAAATATTCAAAAATTCTAAAAAATCTGTAAAAGTTTCTGCATCTGAATCATCACACTGCATTAACAACACTGCATTCTTTAACATCAGGAAAGAACTTTGAAAGTGCAAAACCATGAGGACACAGTTAGAAGTGGATTTCTGCCCTGAGAACAAGAGAAACCACAGTGGAAAGGTGAACTGCTGGGTATTCCTTTTATAATTCTTGAATTCTTCTCATAAGCAAGCAGAGAGCTTTATTTTATTATATTCTTTTCCATATGATATTTCATATTAATTGTACTCCTCACCTTAAAAACAGGGACAAGCAATATTTTCAAAATAAGAGGTTAAGATCCAAAGTTTTCCAAGGTCCACAAATGCAAATCGATTCCAAGGCAAAGAAAATGTAAGTGAGATTATCACATAACTAAAAATCCCAGTGCATAGAATAAGACAGCAAACAGTGAAAGGGATCAGACAGTTTAGGAGACAGTCGCTCTAATTAAATTAACTGAATCTTTATCAGTGGAGAATAGGTTCATTGTTCAATGATATGGAATGCTTCAATATGTTTTTGTTTTAAAATCATAAAAGCATTTTTTAATTTCCTATTAGGTGAAAATGTTCTTCTAGATAAATACTGCTATTTAACAGAAGATATGCAGCAAAAAATATTTTAAAGATTAATATTGTTTGGGAGAGGTTTTGTGTTTTAAATTTACACAAGAAAAAAAAAATACAGTTTTCCATACAGGGGGGAAAAAAATTGTAGTTCCTTGACATTATATACCTCTAGTGGTAGCACTTGGATATGACAACCCCTTCAAAAAAGCAAAAAAAAAAGAAGAAGAAAGAAAAGGAAAAACTACCAATGCTTATTAAAAGAAAAAAAATACATGAACCTGAACTGCATCACACATCAAAGCACTATATCCAGT
The DNA here is from genome assembly GCA_007570785.1 of Antilocapra americana. NCBI lineage: Eukaryota > Metazoa > Chordata > Mammalia > Artiodactyla > Antilocapridae > Antilocapra > Antilocapra americana. Next base: position 378,424 of record ML664216.1, read on the forward strand.
ACCACATATGTGATGTATCATTATATGCAAAGACCAAGTTAGGAACAGTTATACACATCTTTTAGAAAAGCTTACAATATAATATTGGAATTAAATTAATGATGTTGTGTATTCTGTTATCCACTCATTTGAATATTCTTGATGATAATCATTGGAATAAAATACACGCTATCCCCTGATTTAAACCCATCTGCATAGTTAGATAGCACACAATGGATCTTGCCAAAACCAGCTTGCCCTACTCTGTTGCACCATTAATCAAAGGTACAGTCACTTTCTCTTTTTTTAATTTCAGGCTTGCAACGCCAAACTCCTCTAAAGTGCCATATGACACTAGCTAATCTAGTGGACTCAAGCAGACCTGGGGTGGGTGTGAAAATCACCCAGTAACATCTCTCAGTATTAACGCCAGGCTTTTCCTGCAGGCTTCCACTGGTTTGAATTTTCTTAAGCATTGTCCTGAGTCTATTTTCAAATGGAAAAAAAAAACACTAGATCAGAATCAGAAATAGCTATTGATTCCCAGCTTGCTTTTCAAGCCTGGCAGAGGCTGTAAAAGTATTAACTTCTATCCGCTAAGTCGGCCACCGTCCGCAGCGGCCGCGCTGGGCTTTCGAGGCGCCGGCTTCAGCACCGCGCTCTGGACAGCGACCCCGGCCGGGGCCAAAGTTGGGGTGGGCAGCCCCGACTCTGGTTTTGGGGCGCGGGTCTCCAAACTGCCCGGCGAGAGAGACCGGGGAGAAAGACTTGCAGAAGCTGCCAGAGGCGGAACGGGACGTCGGAGCGTGAACTTTGTTGCCCACGTATGGCTGCCAGGCTGCGCCCTGATGGGCTGGGGGCCCGAGGACCGCCGCGGGAGCGGGCAGTGCGCGGCACGGGGCCGCGGCCGCCGGAGTGGGGGCGAGGGCGGCGCCCAGGGGCAGGGGGACGCCGGCCACCCCGAGCCCGGGGCCGGGGCCGGGGACGCGTTACCTGCCCGTTGAGCACGGGGTGGCGGTGCGCGGCGGCGGCGGCGGCGTGGTCTGGCGCAGAGGGCAGCGGCAGCAGCGGCAGCAGGGGCTCGCCGGGGGCTTGCCAGGCGGGCAGCCCCGGGAGCAGCGGGCCGGCGGGGGGCTGCGCCGAGGCGAGCAGCACGGGCGGGGGCGCGACCCCCGCGCCCAGCCGGAGCAGCCCGGCCGAGCCGGGCACCATCCAAACCCAGGGCGGCGGCGGCGGCGGCGGGTCTGCATTCATCGGCCAGAGGAGAGGCTGCCGCCGGCGGGGCTGGTGCTGCAGCTGCCGCCGCCGCCGCTGGAGCCTGGCGCCCACCAGCATCCTACATCCCCGCGCGGGCGGCGGCGGCGGGGGCGGCGGGCGCCCGAGGTGCGGGCCGGCGGCGGCGCGGGCTCCGGAGCCAACTCACTTGGTTCCGCGGCGCGGCCGCTCGCTCCGCCCCTGCCCCGCGCGGAGAGCCCCTCCCCCCGCCCGCCGCCCTCTTCTCCGAGCGCGGCCGCCCCGCGCCGCCGCCGCCGCCCCCGGGCCCCGGGCCGGGCTCGCAGCGGCCCCGGATCCCGGGCTCCGGCCGGCGCGCGCTCCTGGACCCCCGGGGGCGGCGGCGGGGGAGGGGGCCGGGGGGTGAGGAGGGGGCGGGGGCGCGGAGGGCGCGCCTGGCCGGGATCCCGCGGATCGCGCCCTGGGCTCAGCTGCGGTCACCGGGGGCCTCGGCCCCTCGCGGACGGAGCGCACGGCCGGGAAGGCGCGCACGGCCCGGCCCGGAGCCGGGGTCCACCAGCAGCAACGAGCCGAGGCCAAGGTGGCGGCGTTGGAGCCTGGCACGTCCCGCCCCCGGGCGGGGCTGGGGGCGCTGGCGGGGACCGCGCGCGTTCCGCTCTGCCTGGCTTTATCGGGTCAACCGCGGAGGGCCCCGAGGGGACGCTGGCTGCAGCCTCCGACGCCGAGCGGGCAGCGATTGCCACCGGGGACGGGTAGATGACCCTCTCTCTCCGGAGAATCCGCCAAACACTTGTCTAGGCCCTCAGCGGGCCCTCCGCCCAGCAGCCCCTACCCCGCGCCCCAGCACCCAGGTGCCATTCTCCGGGCTGGTCGCCTCCGGGCCTTTGCACAGGACGTCCGGTGGTCGCTGGGATTGCCGCTGTGAGCGGGCCCTGGGCTGTCCTGGGTCCAGAATGGGAGGCCCCTCTCCCCACCGCACGCGGCCGCCGCAGTGCCGCCCCGCGCTGCCGGGGGCCAAGGCCACCCCTCGGCGGGTCCCTCGCTCGGCCTGCTCCGCGGAGCCGGCTTAGCGCGCTCGCACGCAGAGCCGCCAGGCGGCGCGCGCCCCTGCTGACCTCCGTCCTGCTGCAGACCCGGTCCCGCGCAGTCTCTCCGTGGGATGCCGGCCCTGCGACCCAGCCCAGCTCTGGGCAGCTCGTGCAGATAGCTGGATGGAGACTCCCATCTGCTAATGAACTCCTTAGGGCGCCGGAGAAACCTCCGCGCAGCCACAGCGCAAGCCCAGCGCTTCTCAGGAGCGTTTGGTGGAGGGCCTTCCTGCCGCCTGAAGCGAAGGAAGGTATTGTGAAGTATGCTTCTCAGAGCTGGCAAGAAGGGTCCACCCGGACCGGAGCAGGCGCGCGTGCACCCACCCAGGTACACCCACGGACACACCTGAGACTCTCCAAACACCAGCAGTCCTCACCTCCAGGTGGGTCCCCAGACCCCCCCTCCTGAGATAAGCTGGCCACGCAGAGTGCTTTCCATTTGCTTCCAAGGTAGTTTCCTCATTCTCCTAATTTGCTTAATTTCCTCCTGGCCTGGCATGGTTTCTTTTCCATCAGGGCATATGCTAATTTACATAGCTGGCATCTCCATGTTTTCCTCCATGCAAACCATTTTTCAATTAACAAGTTTATCTCTTTCTTTGATGCAAAAGGCCTGGGAAGATTTTGGTTTTTTTCTCACCTACCACCAGAAAGCTCTGCAGATTCGAAGCCTGTTACTATTCAGTGCAAGCCTTTAATTCATGGGCACCCCCGGCAGGTGTCTGGATCTTGCTGGCCACAGCCAGGCTAAGGAATTGGGGCCGGTGACTTGAGGCAGGCCAATGTGGACCCCTTGAAGGGTCCTGTTTGAATAGGAGTTATTCACCCCTTCTCCACGGTTTGGAGGCTGGCAGTGCCCGACTGTGCTGCTCTCAGCAAAAGAAAAAACCACGTGCACAGCCCTCAGGCTTCCAGGAAGCAGGCGTTCGCCGTGATCTGGGGGTGCTTCAGCAGGTTCTCTGCAGGGCTTCCCATGCAGCCCTGTCCTTGGAGTGGCTCTGCTAAAGTCAGTTTTTGTCAGCTGGTGACATTCATTCCCTCCCCGGCTTTTTGGTGCTCTGAGCACAGGATGCCTTGGGCAGCTACTCAGCTCTGAACAAGAGCTGGGAAATCACAAGAAAGTTCACTCAAAGGACCTCAGAGTAGCCCAGCTCCTCTGCTGCTTCCTGCCATGGGCTTGACTATATTCATTTATCCCAGCACTTGAGGCCCTTTCCCTCTATGCTGTGTGCTGGGTCCTGGGAACACGGCAGAGGACAACGCCAGTCCACAGTGATTGCCACGAGTTCGTTAATTAATTGGTATGACAGGGGAGCCAGGAGATGGGCTTATCCCTACTCCGGCTCCTGTTTCAATCACATTCATCTCAAGGTTTTCCCCACACACCTCACTCAACCCAGGAACAACCAGACACCCCCGTGGGTAGGAGAAGCGCCCCCTCCTAGATGCTCTCATTCCAACGGGTATTTAAGAGGACTCTTGTAAAGCAGGGAGCCCTGTTCTCCTTCAGGACTGGAAATCCTGAAGGCTCCGTGCCGGGTAAAAGTGAAAAAGTGAAAGCGTTAGTTGCTCAGTGGTGTCTGATTCTTTGCAACCCCATGGACTGTAGCCCACCAGGCTCTTCTGTCCATGGAATTCTCCAGGCAAGAATACTAGAGAGGACATATGTTCCCATCTCCAGGGGATCTTCCCAATCCAGGGACCAAATCTGGATCTCCTGCACTGCAGGTGGATTCTTCACCATTTGAGCCACCAGGGAAACTCTGGTGCTCAGGATGATGCCAGGCAGACCTGTGCAACTGGTGGGCAGGTGCAGGTGCCTGCCAGTGACCCAGGGGGTCAGCCCTGGGCTAGCACCCCATAAACTCAGGCTCTATTTCTCCCTGTAAAACTCATTGAGAAATTCTCCTCATAAAGTGTTTTACACACAGTCTAGTCTCAAGTTCTCCTAACCAATAAAAGCCACCTTCAGTCTGTCTGTATTATTCAGGCAGAACCAGCAGAAATTTCTAGCTAATCTGTGACAGACTGAAGAAAGGAGATCCACACCATGAGAAACGTGTGAATTAGCCTCATATGCTAATAAGTTCTGAATTGCTTATTACCTTGCAGGGAAAAAAAAATGTTGAGTGTTAGGGAGAAATCAGTGGAGTATGATTTTATATCTTGTAGAATGATTTATCTTGAAGTTTTTAAAAAATCTTTCGCTAAGTAAAATATAATAGACCTCACCCCACTCCCCGCAAAAGAGAGAGAGACAGAAATAGGAAGGCGCTTTCTCCAGGCCTGCAGAGTTAAAAACAGTCCTCAGGGGGTGGGGTGGAGGGGAGGGTGGAGAACTGCGCGGTCACCTTGGCAGCGCCCTGCCCCGCCCACCCGCTCACCCTGCCAGAACATCCTAATCCTGCCGGGTCCTCCCCTGCTGAAGACTCGCCACTGTGAGGTGATGAGGCACGGGATAGAAGCCACCAACGTGAGTCACCATCTCAGAGGCTGGCATCTTCAGGCTGACTGGCAGTTTGACACCTGGCCCAGCGCGGGTGAGAAGGGGCTGGTGGAAGAGTGCTTTTCCTCCACTCTGCTAAACTCGGGAGTCTGAGTTGAGCATCTTTTCTTAGGAGTGCAGAGCGTTTGGGATGAGCAGCCAAGAGGAGAGTTTGCTCTAGGCAGGACGGCTTGGGAGGCTCCGAGGGACACCTGGAAAGAGCCACCCAGGATCTGTTGTGATTGTAAGCGCCAGTCTGGGGTCAGGAACAAACCCTTGGCTGGAGACACAGAACTTGAGTGAGCAGAAGAGTGGAGAGGGGCGGCTGTCTCCGGCCTCTGAGGCGGGACATGTGAGTGGGGTCACCCCAGGCGAGCACAGGGCTGGTGAGGAGAGGCTGCCAGGGAGCCAGTGATGGAGGCAGTGCTCTCTGGGAGACACAGAGGGAAACTGAAGGCAGGTGGTCGCACAAAGCCACCTGGATGGGCACAAGTGTGCTCGTTTGTTACAGGCTTTTATAACTGCTTTTTATTATAAATGTGGTTCTGCAGACTATCCGGAAAATATAGAAGAGCATCATGAATCAAACCCATGTGGGGAAAAAGGAATATGAACCTTTTGTTGACCTCCCCCTCCCCAGTATATTTTTTTCCTACTCATTTCTATCGTAATCGTGTCTATTATACACAGTGAACCTTATTACATTTTATGTTAAATTGCGTTTTATGACAAATAGTTTTAAACCTTATTTTTCACTCAGCGTCACAGTATGAGGGTTTCCCCACATGGTTGAAAATCCCTGGAGGAACCCTGTTATCCACAACAGAGCAGACAGCTGGCAGAGGACGAGCAGGAGGGGAGGGGAGTCTGCCCCGACAGGGGTGGGTCAGCAGTTCCCCCCACTCAGCAGCCTGTCCATTTTATAGTTATAAAGAACTGCCCTAGATGAGGCACCTAACTTCCCACCTACACAAAGACTGGGGTGCATAGATACTGTGTGGGGCACAGTGGAGCCCTTGAAACCAGACCCCTCCCCAGTGGATATTTGAGGTTTTACTCCCAGGATGCCCAGGACAAGGCGGAGCCCCCCCTTCCCCACCCTCCAGTACCCTCAGCTGCTACCCTCTGCAGAGCCATTCTCAAGGTCCACCCTGATCCCCGCTCAGTTCAGTAGGGCCTGGACAGCGGGCACCAAGCACTGTCCTCCCCTCTCTCCACCACACCTAGTAAGAAGCTCCCAGCATCCAGTGAAGTCCAGCCCAGGTCACTGCTGAGCCCCCAGTGGATGCAAAGACAGGTCAGCGATGTGACCATGTTCTGTCCAGCCAGGGTCGTGTCCCGCCTGAGGGTGCCCAGTTAGGGAGAGCAGAGGGGCGAGGGGCCAGCCAGGCCCTGGGAGGTGTCCAGCCACAGAGGCAACTTCCTGGGACCTAGGCCGTGGCAGCCTGGGCCCCGGGCTCTAGAGAATGACCGTGAGGGAGACAGATGGCCCCCGTGAAGCTTAGAGTCCCTGGGGTGGTGACAACAGGACAGCACCAAACAGCAATCACAGCAACACGTGGGCCCCGCTCATCCTGGTGCCCTGAGCCGGAGAGCCAACGGCGGCAGGGGGAGGGCACAGCATCTTCCCTGAGGCCCCACCCTAGCCTGGTCCAGCATCCCCCCCCCAGGGCCCAGCATCCCCCACCGAGGACCCACCACGGCCCGGCCCAGCATCCCCCCTCTAAGGGGTCAGCATCCCCCCCCAGGGGCCAGCATCCCCCCCGAGGCCCCGCCCCAGCCTGGCCCAGCATCCCCACACCCCCCACCCGGGCGCACCTGAGAAGGGAGGGCGGCCAGAGACCAAGGGAGCAGCTTGGCGCTCAGAGGCTTCCGGCGGTGCTCCTGCTGCCCTGGCCCCTTCCTGTGCCCTTTCGTGTCCAGGGCCGTCTGCTGACTGCAGCTGCTGGGGCGGGACTATAGGAACAGGACTGATGGACACTTAGACAAGGAGGGACGGACGGCAGTCGGCGCAGTGCCGTCTCACCGGCCACAGGGTGCGTCGGCTTCTTCTTGGCACTCACATCGCCTGGTGTGATCTGTAGGGTCTGGAGACAGGAGATCGTTCGCCCTTTCTCCACAGGCCGGACGACTGGGGAGCCATCATGATAGGTGCCAAGTGGGCCTTTTGCCAGCCAGGAAACGCCCACGCTTCCTATGTGGGCACAGACGTTTGTGCTTATGTACAGTTGCCTTCTGTTCCGTCAAAGCTTGCAGACGCCGCACCAGATGAAGGCACTGTGTTAACGCCACTCCAACCTGTCCGACACCGAGCGCTCGTCCCCGGCTTTCTTAACGAGGGGAGTCCCATCACCCGTGTGCCCGTGGGGAGCGCCCTGACCATCCTTCAGCTTAATGACACCAGAGGGGCCAGGGGTGGGAGACGTGTCACAGCTGCCCCACTAACTGGGAGTAGTTCAGGAGGAGAAGCAGCTTGCTGGGAACTGGGGAAGAATACAGATTATCAGGAGCGTGTGTAACCGTCTTGCTGTCTGGGGGTGTGATCCGGAGCGCCAGACAGTGGAGGTCGGGAAGACCCTCCGGACCGGCCTGGGCCCCCAGCAGGTGAGAGGCTCCGGCAGTAGCATCTGGAAAGCATTGACCCCCCTCCGCGGGCTACTCGGCCTCTTCTGTGCAAGGCCTTGCTTTGCAGTTCCAGCCGGGGTCAAAGGAGCGCTGAGTCCACAGTACGGGCCTGCGTCCAGCACACAGTCAAGGCTGGTTCCCTAGAGGCTCCAGAAGAGCAAGATTCCTGGGCGGAGGACCAGCCGTGGCATTCCCAGCAGCAGAGCTGGCCAGAATGCCGAGCATCACGATGCCTCTCCCAGTGTGCGAGCAGCATCCCTGGTGCCTAGGTACCAGGCCCCCCACGAAGGCTTACCGGGCCAGCCGCCAGCCAGCCAGCCAGCCAAGCACCTCCCAACACAGCCTGCGGTGGGAGCCCAGTGCCAGAGCTCAGAGCTCTGAGAGGGGTGGATGTGGGGTCCTTCACGGGCCAGGGCTCAGGCCAGGATGATGCGTCGGGCCCTGACCTCCTACATGCCTTGACCCCGCTTCCCTTCCTGTTGGCAGGGTATGGCCAGACCCCAAAGTCTTTGATTTCATCAAGCAGCCCGTCTTCCGGAGAGGTGACAGTCTAAACACAGCAGTCATCATCCTTCAAATCTCAATTCTCTGACCTCAACAGTGAGTTATATCCCAACAGGAAAAAAGGAGGAGACACTTAAAATGCTCTCTGTAATTCTCACCTTGATAAAATATTCTTAGGGTAAGAAAAAAAAAAAAAGTTCACAGACGATGCTCTGTGTTTTTTCTCCCCTGAACTGTTAACTTAAATAATTCTGTGAATTCAGCAAATTCTGCCACTTAACCTTTTCTCTGACTCTTCCAACTCATTAATAAATAGAGTGAAATAGACTTGCTCTGGGACCAGTCTCTGGGGCATCCAACTTCTCACCTTTTTCTCTGTTCAGAATCAGACAGAGCAGGAGTTTTGATTATTTAAGAAGCTAAGTAGTGAGATGGAGGTGGACCCATGAAACCAGGGTGTCCAGGCGTGAAGCTTCTGTGGGACGCTGGGGGAAGGACAGCTGGGTCACTGTGCCGCTCTGTGAGCTTCCTGGAGTGACCGGGAGACCAGACAGGGCGGGCTGACTCGGCAAAGTGGCAGCCTACTTTCCCCGCACTCAGCCACTCCACGGGGTGTCTGTAAGCACTGGGGGCAGGGGCCCCACGCCCAGCCTCCAGCCCTACTGGACAGCTCATAAGGATCCCATCCCCCCACCACTGGGCACTCTGGCCAACTCCCTGACATCCTCGGACCTCAGCTGTCCACAGGTGAGAGGGGCTTGAATCAAGTCAGCGTTTCACATGGTGTGAGGTCTCTGAGCTCAGTCTGAGCCCACGTATCCTGAGTGGCCACGTGATTCTGAGGAAGTCCACCCACCTTCCTAGGCTCAGCATCCCCAGTGGCAACCAGAGGTAGGTCACATCAACTTAGGACGAATCTGACGGAGGCAAAGTGGGGGAGAGCCTCTGGGGATGTTTGCCACCAGAACCCCCCGAGTAGGACGTCATCGAGGCTGGCGGAGGTGGGAAGGTGCGCGTGTCCCACGTTCACCGCGTTTCTCCATCCCACAGCATGTCCCTGACCTCAGCCCCTGGTCAGGCCTGTGTCCCCACTGTCTGGAACACAGCAGCTCAAGGGAGAAAAGACCTCACAGTCCATCAGCTGCGGCGACAGACTCTCAGAGGTTCGCGGCTTCCACAGCAAGCCTTTATTTGCCAAAGTTCAGGGGCTGGTGAAGCCAAGATGAGACACGGTAGACCCCGCATCTGGTGGGGAAGGGCTTCCAGGCCCACGGACGGCCATCTTCTCGCCGCTGTGCGCTCTCAGCCGAGAGCAGAAGGAGAGCAGGGTCCCTGGGGCTCTCCCAAGGACACTGATGCCTCCTAGGGGCTCCGTTTCCACGAGCCTATCATCCACTCATCTCCCGGAGGCCCCGCCTCCAGGCACCAGTACACTGGGGCGCTGGCTTTCAACCTATGACTTAGGGAGGCACATACGTCTCCTGCATTCATGTGCAAAAGTTTCTGAATTCCATCCCAAAATCAAAATGTGCACGAGCCCGAGGAGTGTGCGCTATCAGGGCCTTCCTGCGATGACTGCTGATTGGACGGCTGTCTCTCTGTGCTCCCAGCCAGCGAAACTGCCTCAAGACCTCACCCGCTCTGGGACCCTGAACTCTGGAAGTCCCACCCGCTGCCCAGGGCCCTTGGCGCAGGTGCCAAGCTGGTCAGCCATGGCCGCCCCTCTGCATCCTCAGATGCCTCAGCAGCCACACCTTGCTTGGCACAAAGAAAAAGGCAAAGGTCATGAGCTGAGACAAAGCAGTCCTGAGGGAGGGCCGGGCAAGCTCCCCGCCCCCGAGCTCTGTTTCTGGGAGAGAGAGCACCGTCTGCCCCCCAGGAGCAGGCTTGTGCACTCCAGAAGCAAGCCCAGGCTGGGATCCCGGCCCCGAGTGGGTGCTGCTGCCGCCTCGGCTCCTTGTGTGAGGAGACCCCACCTCACACGGGCAGCAGGAGAGAGGGTGCCCACAGGGCTGCCACCCCGAGAAGTCCCGTCCTGCGGGATCCAGACCCACCTTGAGCCTGGCAGTGTCCAGCCCCACAAGGCCAGCCCCACTGCGTAGTTCTGACCAGTGGGGCCCCTTCTCCCACGGTCTCTCCCTGCTCCCGCTCTTTCTCCTACCGGAGTGACCATCTGAATCTGTGAAAGTCAGTATTCCCCTGAATCGGAGCCTGGCTGCATGGGCAGGCCTGGGAGAAGCTGAGTGGGCATCTCCCTGGGCCAGCGCCGTGACTGCACCCAGCACCAGAGACCAGCTTCAGAGGCAAGCCCTGTCCGCCAGCCCTCGGGCAGAAGTACGCTCAGCCCTGCAACAGCACCGCCTTCTCCGGCTGTCAGAGTGTAGTCGGGCACCGCCGGGGTGTGGGGCACCACTCGGGGTCTCATCACCCTCTCTGGTTGCAAGAGTGCAGGATGTACCACCTGGGGGTGGGGCTCCTCTGGCCATCGAAGGTACTTGCCAGAGCTGGGGGTATAGGTCAGCTCAGAGGCCAAGGTCTGAGACTAGGAGCAGGTCTGGGCGCGGGTGGCCAGCCTCCCAGGGCGCCAGCTGCCTCTCTGCCTGGCGAAGCCCCTCCGCCTCCCCTCCGTTTCCCTGAGTTTCCTCCCTCACGGTCTTCCTCGCAGCCCTGGCTCCAGTCCCACTTCTCCACCTGGGTTGGAGGGCACACCTGGGTCCCTGGCCCTCAAGGCCTGTCCAAGGCCAGCCCCCTTCCCCCCTTGTCCTCCTGTTTCAGGTGGAGCAGCTGTACATGCCCCAGGATGTGATGGAGACTCCCCAGGGTGGGGAGGACCTGGAGCACTCCCTGGGGGTCCGCAGCCATGTGGACAGCCCCAGCCCTCTGCCCCAAGAGGCTCTGGCTCTGGACAGCGTGTGTCATGTTCCTGGAAGCGGGAACGCAACAGACTGGCACTCACCCACACACTGGTCAAACGACTTGTGTTTTGAACACAGTTTCTAGGACGAAACATTTAGACAAATGCACGGGCCTTCCCAGGTGGCTCTAGTGGTAAAGAAACCACCTGCCAATACAGGAGACACAAGAGACGCAAGTTCAGTCCCTGAGTTGGGAAGATCCCCTGGAGGAGGGCATGCAACCCACTCCGGTATTCTTACCTGGAGAATCCCATGGACAGAGGAGCCTGGCGGGCTGGAGTCCATAGAGTCGCAAAGAGCTGGACACAACTGAAGCGACTTAACACTAGCACTAGCACGTGATTACAGCTTAAAACGAAAAACAAACAGGGCTGACTGAGGAATAAAGAGACGGTAGAGGGATTCCTCAAAGCTGAAAATAACAAGGGAATCCAAAATGGAGACATGATTTAACTGAAACCGTCATCTGGCCTGGACACTTGCCACCCGCGGAAACAAGGGCGCCTGCTTTCTTGTGCTGCCGCTGTGGGGAACAGGCTGCCTGAGACTTCTAGGAGGAGCTGGGAGCCCAGCAAGGTGACAGCCCCCCTGTGAACCAGGAGGACTCCCCTGCAAAGGAGATGGTCGGAAACTTGCTGGTCAAGCAACGGACTCCAGCTGGCTGGTGGGGAATGCATCTTGGGGTAATTTATAACCACCAACTGTCCCACAGCGGGAAAACTTATTCAAAGTGGTCCCTGATGGGAGGTGGCCCCAGGCAGTAAGGAATGCAAAGCCTCTTGGAGAAAACGGAGTAAATGCTCAGAGACACGACAGAGAAGAAGATTCAAGGGACATTGCAAACAAGACGCACAGGAGGAAAGAGGGACGGGGGTTTGCAGAAAGAGACTGAAATAGAAGGAGAGTGTTGGAGTTACAGGACATGGACCATGAAATAGGTGTGGCTGACATTTAAAGACTTTGGTGTACTCTTTAAAAGCATTTTAAAGCAATGTACTGAAATTGCCTCTTAAAAAAATAAGAGATTATAGAAGGCATGTAGGTGAATTTGCAAGTTGATTTAATAAACCTTTTAGAGAATGATAAACGTAGTGACACAATTTGTGGATTGAAAAGCAGATTAGACAGAGCTGAAGAGGTGAATGAGCAAGAGAGGAAGCATCACCCGGAAAGCACCCCAGGGGGAGTCCCCAGACGAGGGGAAGCGGGAGGAGCAGGGAGATGAGACACAACCGCCAAAGTGTGTCCAGGAAGAGGTTCGGGGGTGAAGAAAGGAAAAAAGAGAAAAGGAGAGATGATATTCAGAGATGATTGCCAAATGCTTTCCAGAAAGTACAGAAGTGACAAGTCCCCAGTTTCTGGACTTGGGGCAGACCCCAGCACATCCCCTGCGTGCTCGGAAGGAGACTTGCGTGTGTGGTCAGCATCGCGGAAGCCCAGGGACAAGCTCTAAGCAGCTCGTGGACGCCAGTGTTCAGGCACCAGGACGGACGGAGCAGTTTCTGGGGTGGTGGTGCAGAGGGCAGCGTGCACACGGTTAAACCACAGTCAAGAGGCCCGGGCAGGTCCAGACACAGGTCTCCAGGGCCACATACCGCAAGGCACAACAACACTGCCTTCTTTTCCTCCTGTGGAGAGATGAGAAACTGGCCAGGGATGGTGCACTTGGCCTTAAGTAACAGAGATAAGATTCCTGGACCTGAAGAAAAAGAGCTGGGGTGTCCCAATGACCAAGCATCTCCCTGTGTGCTGATCAGAGAATGAACCTGCCTCTCTGTCCATTCTGATCCTGATGGGTACATCACGATGCCTCAAGAGGACCGTGCATCCCTAATAGAGTTTTAATTTAAATTAATTTTATCAGCAGTACCCCACATAAAATTTTTGCCCAGGGTCTCACCGAGACTAGGGACAGCTCTATGTATGAACAATAGCCAAAAGAAAGCTGGTTTTGGTACGCTAATATCAAGATATACGCTAAAACAAGAAGCATTATCAGAGATTAAAGAGAAGTGGCATATAATGATATCAGAAGATAAAGTGCTAGTTCCTCAGTTATGTCTGGCTCTTTGGGACCCATGGAGTGTAGCCCACCAGGCTCCTCTGTCTCCAGGCAAGAATACTGGGGTGGGTAGCCATTCCCTTCTCCAGGGGATCTTCCCAACCTAGGAATCAAATCCAGGTTTCCTGCATTGCAGGCAGTTTCTTTACCACTGAGCCATCTGGGAATGTATATGTACCCAATAACATAGCCTCAAAATATAAAAAATATTTATTGGAAGAACTTTTTTAAGTAGCCAAAATTACTTAACTCCCTGAGAAAATTTAACACATCTCTTTTGGTAACCAAGAGAACAAGTTGACAAATACAGAGATCAGCAAGTGTATGGAAAAAGTTAAAAGGTGATAACAAAATTCCCCTTTTTCAATAAATATGGAACACAGTACCCAACATCTAGGGAATACAAAAACAAGGGCAAAATCAATACTTGTGGAAACTGATATAAACCGAGACCAGTTACTCCGCAGACTTTCCCTCCAGGAAGTCATGGTGAGGTTCTGCAGAAAGAAGGTGCGTGAGACCAGGAGGGAGGTCAAGGACAACCGCAGGGAAAGAGCAGAGCGGCAGTGCACGCAGGCAGGGTGCAGACCTGCATCAGCTGCCGGCGCTTGGTGGGGTCGAAAATTCAATTAGGACTAACGCGTTGCATAAAAACAGCATGCAAATCTGGAAGGAAGTGGAGGTACTTATTAAATTTTAACTTTGTTAAGTTAAATATGCATGTTAGACTTTCTAGAGCAAATACTAAAAGAATAAAAATAGAGTTTGGCAAGTCTTGAAAAATCAATATATAAAAGTTATTTGCATTTTCATAATACATGCAAGTGGAACATATAATTTAGAAATATGCAATATTTAAAATAGAAACAAAAATGGTGAGGTTCTCAAGAGTAATCCAACAAAAAATTGTATAATTCTTTATGGCTAAAATTGTATAACTTTCTTGAGATATTTATCTTTAAAAAAATCTTTTAAAGTGGATAGACCATATATATGGATAGGAAGACTCAATTCTTCCCCAAATGATGTACAATTGTACAACTGTTTATGCAAACAAAATAATCAAAAGTGAGGATATATTATATATGTATAAAATATACACTTTATATATACTTGATATGCTAATTCTAAGATACATATATAAGTGTAAAAGGCAAGAATAGTCAAGGCATGACAAACTCTTGAATAGGGAGAACTTTTCAACGTTCTTTTCAACAAATGGTATTGAAGCGACTGGATGAAAGTATAAAACGCAACACTACAAAACAAGTATTAGAACCCTACCTTATATTACAGAAAACTTGATGCAAGGTGTATCATAGAACTAAAAATAAAATCTAAAAAATTAGGCCTTTTAGAAAAGAATACGTTATTCCCAACCTCACAGTTGAATATAAGAGGATACGGGAAGCATGAAATAGAAAGGAAACAATGAGTAGGTTAGTTCCCATCAAATTTTAAAATGTTTGCTCTTCAAAAGACACCATCAGGGAAATGAAAGCACAATCCACAAACGAGTAGGAAAAAAAAAAAATGACACATGTATTTCATAAAGGATCCAGAGGAGAGAGGAGATCCATTATACATACGTATCAACAAAAACAGAGCAAGTCTAATAAGACCAGACTAGTCATTTCACAGAATCAAGTGCATAAATGACTGATGCAAGTTAAATATTAAAGTCATGAAAATTTGCTGAATATCATTAATTATCAGAGGCAGTGTGGATTAACACCCAAAGGAGATACCATACCACACCTCTCCAGGATGGCCAAAATTAACACAGAAACAAACAAAACTGACCAACTGACCATACCAAGTACCACGAGGATGAGGAGGAAGCAGAATTCATGCTTTATAGAGGAGGATCCACCAGTCAGCCCCACTTTGGGAGCTGATTTGCCATGTGACCAACAATATTATTTTGAGCTATGTACCTGAACTATGTGGGAACATTCGTCGAAATAGGCCCACCCAGACGGTCTTAGCAGATTTTGTCATAACACAGACCCAAACTGGAAACACCTCACATGTCCATCAACAGGAAAAATGGGAAAACAAACACAGCAGTTTCCGATGGTGGATCACCACTCAGCAATAAGACAGTGTATCTGTGATACTTCCAAGATGAATACCAAAAACTAAGTTCCATGCAGTAAAAGAAATCAGACGTAAGAGAGGACAAACTTTTAAGTCCATTTTTTACAAATTCCAAGAACAGGGGAAATTATGTAGAGCGACAGAAATTAGGGTGCAAGTTGCTCTGGATATAGAGAGTGACTTGGGCGGGCCCAGAGGAGTCTTCTGGGATGATGGAGGGGCCCTGTATCTCAAGCGGATGGGGTTACCTGGGTGTGAACATACATCATATCTCATCAGAATTTACACTTAGGATCTTTGTGTTTCATTCCATATAAATTTGTCTCCTAAAAATGTAAGTGAGTTACTCTTATGG
The DNA here is from genome assembly GCA_007570785.1 of Antilocapra americana. Taxonomy (NCBI): domain Eukaryota; kingdom Metazoa; phylum Chordata; class Mammalia; order Artiodactyla; family Antilocapridae; genus Antilocapra; species Antilocapra americana. Next base: position 393,770 of record ML664216.1, read on the forward strand.
AGGATCAGCTCTACTTGGTAGACCCACCTGTTTCATGCTTTTAAAGATTAAGCTTGTAATGTCAGTTTACACTTAATTGTAAGAAATAGTACAGAGAGATTCTGTGTACTTTGATCCAGTTCCCTCCAAAGGTGACATTTTGCAAAATGATAGACCCTCAGCTCAACCAGGATATTGACAGAGAGACAGTCAAGACGAGAGACGTGACCACCACCCCATGACCCCTGCTGTCACCTGGTCACAGCCACGTCTGCTTCAGAGCTACTCCACTCGTCCTTAACTCCTGGCAGACACTAACCCGCTCTCCACTTCTACAATTTCAGGGATGTTATGTGAGTGGAAGCATGTGGCCTGTGGCCTGATGGTCTTTGTCCATGTGATTCTCTTGAGGGTTGCCCAGGTTGAGGTGTGTGTCGGGAGTTCATCCTTCTTTACAGTTAAGTACTGTTTGATGGATTTAGAAAAGGCAGAGGAACGAGAGATCAAATTGCCAACATCCATGGGATCATAGAAAAAGCAAGAGACTCCTGCTTCATGGGCTGCACTGAATGCGGGTCACGACAAGCTGGAAACTCTGAAGGAGGCAGAAATACCAGACCACCTGACCTGCTGCCTGAGAAACCTGTGTGCAGGTCAGGAAGCAACAGTCAAAACTAAACACGGAACAAGAGAATGGTCCAAAACTGGGAAAGGAGAACATTAAAGCTGTATATTGTCACCCTGCTTATTTAACTTCTATGCAGAGTGCATCATGACAAAGGCAGGGCTGGATGGAGCACAAGCTGGAATCAAGATTGCTGGGAGAAATATTAACATCCTCAGATACGTAGATGATACCACATTAACGGCAGAAAGCTAAGAGGAGCTAAAGAGCCTCTGGATGAAGGTAAAAGAGGAGAGTGAAAGGCTAACTTAAAATTCAACAGTCAAAACACTAAGATCATGGCATCTGGTCTCATTGTGGCAAACAGATGGGGAAAAGTGGAAACAACAGCAGATTCCATTTTCTCGGGCTCCAAAATCTCTGTGGACAGTAACTGCGGTCATAAAATTAAAAGACACTTTCCCTTGGGAAAAAGCTATGACACACCCAGACAGCTTACTGAAAAGCAGAGACGTCATTTTGCTGACAAAGGTCCATCTAGTCAAGGCTGCTGTTTTTCCAGTAGTCATGCACAGATGTGAGAATTGCACCGTAAAGGAAGCTGAGCGCTGAAGAGTTGATACTTCCAAACTGTGGTGCTGGAGAAGACGTTGAGTCCCTTGGACAGCAAGGAGATCAAACCAGTCAGTCCTAAAGGACATCAACCCTGAATAGTCATTGAAAGGACTGATGCTGCAGCTGAAGCTCCAATAGTTCAGCCACCTGATGCGAAGAGTTGACTCATCAGAAGATATTCTGATGCTGGGAAAGACTGAGGGTAGGGGGAAAAGGGAACGACAGAGGAAGAGATGGTTGGCTGGCATCACTGACTCAGTGGACATTTGAGCCGCCTCTGGGAGATAGTGAAGGACAGGGAAGTCTTGTGTGCTGAAGTCCACACGGTTGCGAAGAGTTGGACATGATTTAGTTGCTGAGCACTAAGTATTTCATGGTGTGGGTATATCACAATTTCTTTAACCATTTATCCTTGGAAGGCCATCTGGATTTTGTCACATGCTTGCCTATTATGCATAAAGCATCTGTAGACCTCCATGCACGTGTTTTTGTGTAAACATGCTTGCATTTCCCTGAGACAGATACCCAGAAATTCAATTTCTGGGTGATATAACAGTTTGACTATTTAAGGAACCGTCCAGTGTGTCCCATCACGCCTGCACCGTTCTTTATATTCCTGTGGCAGAGGCCAGATCTCCCTTCATCCCCACCAGCATTTGGTGCCGGCACCTTTAAACCAGAATTGCCCATCCTGACTGACGCCCAAGTGGCGGCTTTAATCCTCACTTTCTGAAACGGCAGCACTGTGGACTCTCTCACGTGCTGGCTTGCCGTCGTGTACCTCTTTCATCAAACGTCTCCTCGTACCTCTCCTCATTTTCTAATGGGGTTTTTAGAGATCGTGCCACAAGTATTCTCAGTATGGTCTACATAACAATCCTTTGTCGGGCAGTTGAGATCAGCGAGCATTTTCTTTCAGTGTTTCCCTTGTCTTTTCATCCTGCAAACAAGATCTTTCCAAGAGCAAACTATTGCAGTTTCGTGAAGTCCTATCGTTTTTGTCCCTCTTCTGTGTCGTACTTTCCGTGTCAAGTCTGGGCGTTCTGTGCCTAGCCTAGTGTGCTTGTTTTCTTAAAGTTTCATAGTTATTATTTTATGTAAAGTCCATGATTCACTTTGAATTAATGCTTCAATAAGCTTCACGATTTCGATCAAGGTTTATGTTCATTTGTTTGTTTTGCTGGTATTATTTCAGCTGCTCCTGCACCATTTATAGAATCACTTGCGTCACTTTTGCACCTTTGTCAAAAATTGGCTAGACAAGCAGAAACAAGTTGAATGTCCATCAGTTGAAGAATGAATAAGCAAAACTTGGCCTATCTGTGCAATGGAACCTTGGCCATAAAGGGGAAGGGAGCAGCAACTCCTGCTACCACACGGGTGGACCCCGAGAACGGAATGCTAGGTGAAGGGAGCCGGTCACGAGGGATCACACACGACACGATTCAGTTTCAGGCAAGCCTATTGGGACAGAAAGTAGACTGGCGGTTGGTTAAGGCTGGAGGAGACGTAAGGATCGGAAGGGACAGCTAAGAAGCTGAAGATGATGAAAACGTTCTAAAATCGACGGAGTGACAGTCGTACAGACCTGTGAATACACTGGAAGGCCCTGAAGTGTACACTCCAAATGGCTGACGTATTACGTGTCTCAATGAAGCTGTTAACTGCATTAAAAAAAAATCCTGAAACAGACCGTTCTCTCCTGATTCGCCTGTCCTGGCCATCTCGGGATGGTTAGGAATCTCTCCAGCTGCTCCCCAGTGAGTATCAATAGCAACCCTCCCAATCATAGTTATCAAAAAAATGTCCCCAGACACTGACAAATATCCCTCAAGAGGAAACATCCCTCCACCCAACACCAAGGTCCAAAGTCACAGAATAAGAACACAGTAAAAAAAAAAAAAGGGAGAAAAAGGAGACCCTTGAAGCCATCCAGAGACTCATCGTCAAGACCACAGCAGCGCCGTCCTGGGGAGACTCGGGATGGGCCCAGGAGTCATCACACCCCAACGTGTCAACACGCGTGCAGCCTGGAGCAACGTGGACTGCCTGGCCACCGTCCCCTAAAATCTGGCTTCCTCCCTCCCTGACTGGAGCCCCATCTCGCTGTGTCCAGCAAGGGGAGGCTGGCAAACAGGACCCTCTACCTTCCTGTCGCTGACTCTGATGACAAGGTGGGCATGACCTGGCACTCTGAGCTAAGTCAGCACCACCCCAGTGGTTGTCAGTCTACCTTTTCCAGCTCATCTTAACCAGGACAACCCAGGCTGTGGTGCTCCATTCCCCGACTGACTCAGCGTCCTGCTCTGAAGGAGGGTCCAGCCTTGTCCTCTTCCATCCTGTTCATTCATAGAACATCTTCACTCTCAGGGACCACCCGATGGCCTTCCTGCTGTAGAGCAAGGGCCCTCCCTTGAATGACATCCAGAAAGGAGACGTCCTCATTCAGATACCTTAAGGAAGGATGCAACAGTCCACGGAGGATGCCACTCCTGTTATTTCATTCGAACTTGACCTTCCTTAGGAACAAGCATGGAAACGTCATGCCTAGAGATGGATGAGTTGCTCTCTAAGAATAACTCCACTTTTACATAATATCACTCATGCTGCTGTGGACATCCCCCGAGAAGCCTGCTTCATGAAAGGTCTATGAATAAAAGATTTCAAAGCAGGCCTTCCTCCTTGGGCTTGGCAGAAGCTGGAGGTGTGGGGGAGGAGCTGGGGCCTCACACAGGGAGCCCGTGGGCAGCCATCCACCTGTTCCACCCAGGGGTGTGTGCATTGCCTGGACAGCCAGAGCAGCCTCTTGCTGTGAAAGGACGCTGGCTTCATGGCCAAGTCCTCCTGATGGGCATGGGGTGTCCCGCAGATTCTTCCAGGAGGACTGAGCCCAGGGAGGAGCAGAGGGCAGCAGGACAGAGCACCCTAAGAAGGACAGCACCGTTCTCCAGAGGTCTCAGCACAGAGCACGTGGTGTGGTCAGAAGGGGACAAACGTGTCTCGGAAGTCAGAGAGGAAGAATGGGTTTGAAGCCAGCCTAGTCAAAGCTACTATTTTTCCAGTGGTCATGTATGGATATGAGACCATAAAGAAAGCTGAGCACCAAAGAACTGATGCTTTTGAACTGTTGGTGTTGGAGAAGACTCTTAGGAGTCCCTTGGACTGCAATGAGATCCAACCAGTCCATCCTAAAGGAAATCAGTCCTGAATATTCATTGGAAGGACTGATGCAGAAGCTGAAGCTCCAATACTTTGGCCAGCTGGTGTGAAGAAAAGCCCCTGATGCTGGGAAAGATTGAAGGCAGGAGGAGAAGGGGATGACAGAGGATGAGATGGTTTGATGGCATCACCGACTCAATGGACATGAGTTTGGGTAAACTCCGGGAGTTGGTGATGGACAGGGAGGCCTGGTGTGCTGCGGTTCATGGGGTTGCAAAGAGTCAGACACGACTGAGCGACTGAACTGAGTGACTAACTGATGCGATCCACTGAGATTTCCATGGTCAGAGTTTCTTCCCCTGCTCCTCTTCCAAAGACTTCTTCCCCGGGACACGACTTTCTCCCTAGAAGCATGCTCTGCTGTGTAAATGAAGTCAGGAACCTACATGACAGGCAAGCAGAGGGCAAGTCTCAACCAAGGAGGGTAATCTGGCCCAGAACTCAGAGGAGGAGGGGAGGGGACATGGGGCGAACCTGGGCAGACCTGCAGAATCCCAAAGGGCGAGTCCCACCCAGTCCACCTGGCCAGGCTCTCTGTTCCTGGCATGTGCTCTCCCCTCAGTGTGAACACTCCCCTCTCTGCAAGTCTACCTCAAAAATCACTTCTATGTGGGCCTTGCACATCGAGGCAGGACTAGTCCCTGTCTTTTCCATGCTCATGTAGGGTTAGCTCAAGTGGTTGTGAAACATTGTAATGCTGATCATCCCTTCCCAAACGGGAAGAACTTTGCACCCCCAGACCAGTGCAGAGCTCGATGCACAGCAAACAATCCCACCAGTGCCTTATGGATTAATGGTTGACACTAGAATGAATGCATGAGATGTGTGCATGCTGTGCATGTGTGCATGCTGTCCACACAGTCTGTGGAAGGCACGGTAGGGATGCAGGGCACATCCTTGCCACCTCCAATCATCGTACACATAGACAAACAAACAAGAAAATGCAAGATCTCCAAAATAAATAAATACCTTCGATGAACAAATAGAGTAGCCCGTTGCTCTTCTAATCTGTCAGTCTGCGCACAAGACCCTAGCATACAGAAGCTGACTCCATTGCAGCAATAATATCAAGGATCCAGACAGGCAATTTCTTTTTTTTTTCCATTCATTTTTATTTTATTTTATTTTTTTTGTGCAAAGTGTCCTTTATTTTTTTTCCCCTCCC